>JAECUM010029109.1:0-37646 GCA_016617855.1 Megalonaias nervosa | reverse complement strand
TGGTTCAGAGATTTTTCTCCTGACTGCATTAAACTCATGGACTGCCTATTTAATTTTATGGGGGGAAGTGAGGGTGCTGGAATATTTCACTCCCAACACAACAAATTACCAACTTTAACATAGCTGAAAAAAATCTCATTCTAATTTATGAAATAACTGTTTATTATATCCAAGTACGTAGCTGAAAAGAATTAACTTTTTTGAGGTAAAAGTGAAAAATATTTCTAGTTTGAAAGAAAATCCGATGTGCTTCCTCCCCACTCTGCCAAAACAAAAGGTTAGTCGTGGCAGAAAAGTTAAAGACTTTTCTTTCATTGGTAAACTTGGACTTAAATTACCATAATAGTTATTAAAATATTAAAACAGATTTCCACCTGGTTGATGTAAAAGATGCTAGGTTGCTTTAGAGGCTGTATGAAACAACATTAAGTAAAACATCTTGAACATTCTTGAAAAGTTAATAAAATTAAATGAAGTGGTTTTGTAAAAGGTTTGAAAATTATGTTTATCACTTGGCTGGTGGGGGGGACCAAGATACACACATTTTTTTGTAGATTACCAGAGTATTTTGCGGGGAGATGTGAAAAAAATGTATTTTCTACCTAGTTACTATGGAGTTTTAGTAGTTGCTATGTAAGCTGTCAAAAATGGAGCTATAGCTATTTCTTTAGATGTGAAAGTATATTTTTGATCTAGTTGTTATGGGAACTAAAATTCTTTCATTTCATAAGTTCATGAAGGAAAGATGATAAATGAATAATGTATATGGGAACTAAAATTCTTTCACTTCATAAGTTCATGAAGGACAGATAATAAATGAATAATGTATGATTCTGTCTGTATCTATGTATCATATTTCTATGAAACTCCAGCCGTTGGAACACATTACTCATATTCTTAGCCTATTTCACAAATATGTTCATGCTAAGAGTTCTTTGGTACCAACATTAGCAGTATACTGAAATTAATGGAAAGTTACTTTAATAAAGAAATCTGACAAAAAAGCAGCATGTCTGCATGATCTTCCCTTTGCCGCTATAGCTGCATGCACAGAAAATTGATGAAAATTCAGTGGCAAAGGTAGCAAAATTGCACATACTCAAAACACCCACTGTTTTGCATTAGTTTCACATAGGCTGTTGGTAAAAAAGCATGTAGAAAAACCCTCTCAAAGTCTAAAACTGTGATCTTGAAGATGACACCAAAACAATGAAATCTGACACATCCTCCAGGCTTTAAGTAATAAGAATACTACACAGCAAATTATATGCCCGTCTCATGCATTTTCCCTACAAATGACTTTGATCTTAGAGCTACCAACCTGCCAGCTGTATGATAAAGTGTGGAGCTAGATAAAATTTATTAAAAATATGTGAAGTAGTTAAAAAGTGATAACCTAGATAAGAAAGTAAGCCACTGACTTCCCTTGTTTTGGACCTTAACCCTGGGGACAGTGGGTATACATGTAACTATGAATACATGAGACACTATCGAGTCCAGATATACAGCAGGCTAAAGTTCCATGAAAATACCTTCATTGGTTCAAATGTTATCACTGTACATATACAGAACTTGCTGATTTATATTTTCCCTGGCTGTGACCTTAAAGCTAGAGACTTAAGTCATGGCTATGGTATCTCTAATTATGATATTTAACTGGTTCAAGTTCATTCAAATATCTTCAGTAATTGAAAAGTTATCGTCCAGAAAATGAACAAAGTCACTTAATTACATTTACCCTTGCCTTGCAGTGAACTTAACCTACTGGCAGGGGTCACGTATATGATATGTGACACACCATCTAGTCAAGACATATACATGGACAGAGTGTCATGAAATCTCTACAGCTGTAACAAAGATATGGGCTGTATCATTATACACACATTCTTCAGAATTGAATTCCTTAACATTTAGGATAGAACCATGAAAGTGGTATATAAAACACTGACAGATTATCTTGGATATAAGTATATTCAGTTTCATCTCTCTAGATATTGGTATATGCATATTGATTGGCATGTGACCATAACTTCATGTCTAAGATTACGAAAGTCACAAAAAGTAAGGATGTAAAATTTGTAAAGTTTAATAATGCTACTGTTAATGACTCCATGTTACAGCCATGACAGCATAAGAAAGTAACCTTGAGATTACTGTGACCTTAACTTTGCAGATAGAATTTTGATAGTGGTACAAGACACACAGTCCAGAATATTTTATTTTCATTACTTAAGCAACTTCTGAACAACAGCCCAGCTTTGAAAAATAAGATTGCTCTTTCACATTGGATCATAAAAGCATGTTGTGACATGGCCTTAGGTCAAGATGCATGAATATATATATATTTCTTTCATGTCACTGTCATTGAGAATTTCTGAGCTGGAGACTAGAGAAAAATATAGATATGTTGACCTATAAGCCTAAGCCTCGATGAAAATACTATGAAAAAAAATAATGCTCTCAGAAGTTATGATTTAATCATCATACATTTACTTAAACTATCTTCATTGAATTTAGAGTTACAGTCCCAATATAAAAGGGTGAGTAAACTTCACACATGACTTTGATCTTGCTGATGGGCTTATGCTATAGATATGCATGACAGGCACATGATACACCCTCAAGCAATGATTTTACAGGACAAAACATTTCATTCCGTGACTTTTAAAAAAGACTTCTGGTTGACAGTTTGGGCATCCAAAAAATTATATTGACCTGAGAATGAGACCTGTCCTTATAGATAGGTCCATAAAAATGCCACGTGAAACATCAATCATAAAAATGCCAATTGACAACATCAAATCATGATGTACATCTATACAAAGTTTTATGTCTATTACTTTCTTTAAATGTTTGCAAGTTACAACCCCAAAATAAACAAGTAATGCCCACCTCTGATCTTCTGATGAGAATTTTGAACGTGGCCAATTTTACACCCTGTCTTACATATGTATAAACACTTACCAGTGTTCATACCATTACCTTCAACAGATCCAGAGTTACAAACAGTACACTAAATCTCACCTTAATCTGTGACCTTAAAGGGGCTTTCCTGCATAAATTTTAAACAACTGCTTTAATTTTCTCTGTTTGATTCAAAATGTCAAAAAATTGTGAAGTTAAGGTAATTTTCAATCTAATAAGACTGAAAATCACATTTAAAGACAGTCAAACTTTGACGTACATACAATTCCTTGTCTAAAAATAGACCTTGACTACACTAATATGATCATGTAACAAATCAGATAGTAATCTATGGCATGAGAGTGGATGTTGATGCTCTCAGATTAATTTATGTGACAGTAAAAGACTGTGTACTGGTGTTGCAGAAGGGATGAAATAGTATTATGACTCTAATGTTGTAAACAAACTAACAGAAAAGTGTGAAAACCAAAATGTTCTAAACAATTCAGTACATAATTTATTTCCTTAAAATACCAAGTGAAAAATATAAAAAGAACATATGGTATTGCAAATTAAATTCCAACTAATCCTAAAATTTCTAACGCAAGTTCTAATATTTAAAGTTCTGAATAAACTTCAGTGAAATTCCAAAATAAATTCAGTGCTGGCAGTGTTGATGTGCCAGTGGCAGCCTGTAGTTATGTGCCACCAGTTTTTTGTTGAATCACAAGAATATATCCTTATTTGAATTTCACCATGAATCCAAGTCTGTATTTCCATGAATGTTATTTTTAAGCACTTGAATTAAAATAATTTGAATAAATTCCACCCCAAATGAAATACTGGACACAACAATATTGCAGCTGATTCAGCTGAGATCTTACAGCACAAATAAATAATTTTTCCAGTATTCACGATTTTATACTCCTCTAACTGACCTAAGTCACAATTATCATAAAAAAACAATTACCTAATGGACAATTTCATTCTAGAAGGTTCCAAAGTTTTCCAAGATAAAATCTTTGTTATAAATTAGAAGGTGTGTCACTAAAATTACGATAAAGAACATAGTAAACACAATATCGTTGACTCAGATCAAGATAAATGTTCATTTCTATTGATAATGATCATAATATTAAATCCGTACTCATGGAGAAAATATTTGGTACATATTAGTTGTTTACAGAATTTTAAAAAAATCTATGATTTGTTCAGGTACACAGTGAACTTGATTTTGGACTAGAATACAGCTTTACATAACCCACAGCATGTCATGAAAATAAAATTAAATTAACAAACAAACAATCACAAATTAAATATACATAACACCTCCCTACATAAAGAAAAAGAAAGATTTATGCATTAAAGCTTTCTTTTAAATATAAGTCAAATGTACATGTGATAAAAATTTACATTGACAGGTCATTTGAGCTCATTTGGGCTGATGCTTAGTTGAAATTGATCTTATATGACTTTGAAGAGCAGTTTGCAGTACGCCTGCAAAGTTTTATGTTGAGATAAAAGAGAATGCACCATTATTTCTGAAAAAAGCTTGATGTAAAATTTGGAGTTACCATAAGGTTTCATGAAAGGTTTTATAAAAGAGTCTGTGAAGTTATTTTTATGCCTAGCTTTGAAATAAATGAACAATGGTCGACAATGGTATGGCATTGTTTAGCAGTGCATGTTATTCCATCGATGGAAAGAAAATGGAATCAATTTGGGACAATATTGATGTGGCTACAGCAATTCTTGGTCTTGCCAGATACAGCAATGATAACACATGAAACACTGGTTCAACACATGGTGTTTCTGAAAGATGTAGCTAATAAATTAAATGCAGATCATAGATCGTATATAATTAGATCACCAAAAAAATGTCTGCTGCGACTGATGATGCAGATGTAGAAGCTGTAGTCATTAACGCCAACCCAAATTTTAACCTTAGATTTGCACAACGTCAGTCACAGCTCATTGGTGATTCACTAATATTTTTGTGCCCAATTCCCATCAGTCACATCTTTGAATTTTATAGATATGTTTGAAAGGTTATATTTGGGGCCAAACATGCAGTCACTTTATTTCATAAGAACAACTCCAACGATGCAACTTAGCATGTAGGAGGTGCTGATGGTACAGTTGTATTAGGAACATTAACATTGTGGATGCCTGTGTTGTCCCCTTTACTTTTTAGAGAATCATGTTTGTTATCATTCATGCAGTCAGGAACCACTTCAGTGCCACAATTTCTCGCACATACCACAGACACCCACCCACTAGCTGGGACAATTTACTTGGCATAAATAAGTACCCAGCATGGTCTTGTTGCACCAGTGTACTACAAGACAATAGTCAAACCCAAAATAAAACAGTATTTGACACCTTAGGAGTGACTGAAGTCTTGTTGCAGTTAAACAGACTTCAGGAACCTGCTGAAGAAATTTTTGCTTAACTATGCAGAAGCCACTCCTCATACTGCACGTGCTTATCACAATCTGTAATTGTACATGAACCAACATCAAAACATTGACACAGATCTGCACATTTCCCAACAAGACTTTCATACATTGTACCCAATTTATTTCTTCTCATTGAAACACTGTTCAGGCAGTCCATCATTGATATGTATTTTCATGCATGTGTAGGTCCTCGTGGAGCTAGTTACAGATGTTATGCTGTGATACTTTCTGACAAGACACTGTTGTTGGAAGGTGCTGGTTGCTAAATGTGAGTGATGCACTTGTGGAAAATAAACAGAATTTCAAAATTAATCTTATTCCATATTTTAATAATAATTTTCTATCTTGACGTGAAGGTCGGTCTTACTGAAAATCAACTTGTGGAAATAAAAAAATGCAATAAAAAACAAGTGTGGGGGGGGGTCACACTAAAACTGTCTCAAGCAAAATTAACTGGAAATATCCCATGTGGTTGAGCCAAACACAGCTCACTAAGCTTAAAATGGCCAAACACATCAACACCTCAGTAACATTAAAATTATCCAAGTGAAACGTGACACATATGCAAAAGTCTGGTTGAATATTTTGATTCCTTGCAATGATTCTAGTATTGTTGGCATCAGTGACTTCGTTGGTTGCAAAACCTGCTGCATTAGGGACTGTTGGAACTGCCTCAGGAATGGCACTAAAAACGGCAGTTGGTGGCCATATAAAAAAGGAAAAGTCCTTTGATTACCAGGAATGAGTCATCAAATAATTTTGGATAGACAGTGTTTACTTTTACCTTCATTTGTGCATCAGAGACCTCCAAATTTTTAATTTGACCCCAAGTTTCGACACCAGGGTTTGCTTTTTACTCAGTCTGACCCACACTTCTGACACTAAGGGGATTTATGACTCTCAACCATTCACCCCTAGGAGATACGCTGGGCAGAGGTCTTCAATTACCAGGATGCAGAAGAACATGCCTTTGACCAATCTTGAACATTTTCTGGTGTTTTTATGCAAGATGACCTTGTGTTGATGGTTCCACGCACGCAAAATTGGCATTGTCAATCAGGATTCATCAACAGGACCTAGCACTCACTGGGTCACATACATGGTAACAGCTCAACATATTTCACATTAAAGTAAGATTAATATTATACAAAAATGTATGTTAACATTTACGGACGTTACTCAGCTTGACAACATGTTGCTGATATGATCTGACCTAAAGCAGATTTTGAGTTGACTAGTCATGATGTTGGTGTTAATCCAGGTGAGCTTGTGATTTTTGAAGATCAAACTGGCAAAGAAGTGGCTAACTTATTTTCCATTCTGTTGACATTGGTAATGATATACCTCAGTGTCACATCTTAAAAAGTGTTTGATTCTGGATCATACTTTTTCATCATAAGTGGAAATAAAAATATGTGGGGTAAAATAGAAATGTTGATAAATGATAGGCAGCATCTTGGTCTTCATTTCACGCCAGAAGTAATATTCAATCCAGACAGTAAGATTATGAACCTTTTCACAGTTGCATTTTCAGCATCATTAGTTACTGGAGTCAATTTGTTGTTTGCGATCTAGTTGTTTAGCACCCTCAGTTCAAAGAATTACATGTTTATCTAATTAGCTACAAGACCATCTTTGGTGTTTGTGATTAAGATTATATTTTATCATTATTATTATTAAGTAATGGAATCTGACTGATGTGATGAGGATGTGGAATTTACCACTGAAGGTTGTTGGATGACCTAACAAAGGATTTAAACAAACTTGTTGATGAATATCTGCATCAAAACGGCATTAACAGGCCCTTGTGTGAACTGTCATATAATTTTGTTGAGGATCAAATGGAAATTGATAGCTGGAACCACCCTGATGTACCACTACCAGCTAGAGACCAGCTTGGAATCATCACAAGTACAAATGAAAATGCTCAATCATTAATCGCAGCAGCAGATTCAAAACCTCTCCAGGATTACTTCTACAATGATGTGGTGGCATTCACTGATGTATCCACCCATTATGTTCGCTGTTAATTATGGTAAGCCAACATTAACTTGGCTAGCCACAAAAGACAAACCTAGTCAACTGAAATTTATTAAGGACACACTTGTTTGGGTAACAGTTAATGGGCAAAGATGATCATTGAATGCATAAGGTGCTGGTGTAATTGGTGTATTTTACAGGTGAAAAGGGTGCCAGACAACTAGATCGCACTATCGCAGGAACTTTAATATTCCAGAGGCTGATATTTTCTATAATTGTTTGACAGTTTTACCAGTAAAAATGGGTAGTTTGTTAGAAGTTGTTACATGTATTGCAGTGATGAGACCCAAAAGGGTATGCCTGTCATGGAATTAAAATATGCAATGTATTATTAATAGAAGAACTATGACAAACCCTCAGTCTTACTGGCGTGAAAAAAATTAATCAAAGCAGAACAGCTGCAAAATGAAATTACCATGAGAACCTCACTCAATCAAATCGTGAAATACAAAAGCGCATAATTGGTTGTAGATGCAATTTGTGGTCTTGCCACAGCAGTAACTGTTGGTCTTGGTGTGACTGAAATCACAACATCAACCATTGTAGGTGCACCAATCAGTATTATTGTCAGGGTTATTTTGATAGTACAATGGTGGTGCTAACAAATTAATTTTGATGTGACTGCATTCATGAGTATATGTCTATTCTGAACTGCCTAGTCTACATAGAGCTTCCTGGAATTTTATATTATTTCATAATATGCAGTAGTGCTCCTTTAATATTATAGTATGTCAAGAAAAATGATTGACTAATAAATATTCCTTGGTATGGCCCTTGAATTTGTAAGAATAAGAACAAAGTTTGAAACCACATATCCAGCTCTCTAGGCTTATAAAAATCCTACAAATGAACCACAGGCTCTTTCATAGCAATGTTACCATTACATCAGTCCCTTACACTATGTCATTTTTCCTTGTGTGGAAACATGTAAGCGCATATAAATTTGCAACATGATATATGTAGCCTACATCCTCATTAAAACCAACAATAAAGGTAAAAGCAATACAAATGACATCCACCCATGAATATATTCATTTTGAGGAGATATTTGGATAAAACTTCACATTTGGACATAATGGGAAATGTCTTTTTGTTTTGTTTTGTTGGGGTTTTTTTAAGTCATAAGTCGTCTTGTTCACATTTATTTGTAAAATATTAAAATGAAGTAAAACAGTGTTGTTTTGTGATATTCTGAAGCATTAAAATTGTCTAAAAGAAAATAATACCTTTTATTTTTTTAAATAGTCCTAAAAAAAGTTATTACTTCACTAAATTTGCAAAACTTCATACATGACTATATTTATGTAGTTTATTGTGACAGTGCTGTGTGTACTCTTATTTTGTAGAAGATAACCAGAGTACCTCTCAGCTACAGAAATGGCTGTGTATTTTGACTGAAGAGGGGTCAGAAGTGTCCACCAGCTGTGATTTAGCCATACCACTTTTTGAGCAAATATGTCATCTGTTATTCACACAGCATCCAAGCATACTAGTCAGTACAAATAGTATCTCTTTGATTCCAGATGCCATCTAACACAAACACCACATATGTCTCTGCAGATTGTCTGGCATCCCATGTTATTCTCAATCACACATCTTCTCAAAATTTATTTATTTAAAAAATACACACTTTTCCATTTTTGTATGTTCTGAACTTTGTAATTTTCATTTCAAGGCAAACAAAAATTTCAGCAGTAGGAACTCCAGTAGAAACAAGCAGAAGAAAACAATGGGAACAACTACAACTAGGATAGTAACATTGGTTTACTTACTACATATTGTTCTTACATTTTTATTCCAGGTTGGATTCTTAGATAAATGCAAGACAAGATTCAAACTTTGACTGGTTGGTTATAACTCTCGTAATTAACATAAGTGTCAATCTAAACATGCAGCATCTTGTATTATTTGAATGAACATGATCTGTGAAAAATAGCATACCAGCCAAATCAATGTGTTTCACATGAAAAACACAATTTTTAACTATCAAACTCCATGACATGACAGTGTTTAGAAAAATTTGAAGTGGAGTGGAGATGGGGATATGCATATTGTTAAATACTTTTACAGTTCAAAGGAATATTCTCAATGAAATAGAAATAGAAGGTATAATAGCATTTGTAGATTCACAGTCATAAAATCTTAGCATGCTAAAATAGCTTGATTGTTGTGACATTTTTGTTATTGTGTAAAGGTCAAACAGTTCTGTTTTGGTATTTCAATCAACAATATCTTTCAGTATTTTCCCCTTAAATTTAAAATTCCTGCGATATATGGAGGTTTTTGATAGCAATTTTGAATCAATATACATTTTCATTGCATACAGTTGGCACCCCTTTGAACCATAAAATCCACATATAAAAGTGTAATAAACTATTCACTCTTTAGAAGATTGGCAGGTATGAACAAGGAAATAGAAATGATGGCTGGTATGAAAAAGGAAATAAAAGTTATGGCAGGTATGAAAAAGAAAATAAAAGTGATAGCTGAATGGCAAGTCTTTTTTCCTGTGATGACGGGGCTTTTCATGAAAGGTTGTTTGGGTTTAGATGGATAATAAATATCCATGAAATTTATATCCACCACAAATAAGTATTTCCTGATTTATTGTTAAGGTAAACAGTGTAACTACATGAAACTGAATCCCCATGAAATCACCTATTTACTTCCAAACCACCAAATTTTGTTTCCTACAAATATATCTGATTTTTGAGAGTACAAATATCTATATCTATATATATATATATATATATATATATATATATATATATATATATATATATATATATATATATATAATATATATAGATTTGAGGGGAAGGGGTAGATCCAGATGAAATATTGAGTTAAACAAAACTGGACCCCACAACAGATGGAGTGGCACTGCCTGTAATGCCATCCTTGGTGAACCCAATGGGGGCCCTGTCCTGTCAAAATGGATGTAATCTGGGGTTTTTCTTCCAGCCAGTCTGGAAACATCTAAAATGATATTTGCAAGTAAACAAAATGAAGTCTTTTTGCCAAAAGCATTATGGTTTTTGGCAGAGTGGGGTATGTTTTTGCTAGCTCTAGCACCTGTCTTTTTCTTTCTTTTTTCTATCTTTATTTCTTTATCTCTTTTGTAAAGAAAAAAACAGGGAACAGTTAAATCACCCCTGTCGATTTAAACAGGAGGTTTGGATCTAGCCATGCTGGAAGTCTCAGTTTTGATAAATGACAAGCAACAAAACAAAACCTTTTTTAACCCAAAACAGCCTTCACACACATCTTCAGCCTCTATGGATGTGCTCGCTGGATAATTCCCATCCATGCACCACAATTATTTAATTGGAGACATGGGGATTGTATGCCATACCATCATAGATAAGTTAAGGTCAACTCACATGCCACTGGAAGATATTGGGCTGGTTAGAGTACTATGGCCAATCCTGCAACATCATCTACTGTGTAGTGCACATGTACAGAAACAGAAGGGGTGTAAGCATGGGCGCCTGCACATAGGGGCAAGGTAAGGTATTTACTCCCCCCTCCTCCCCGTATCACCTCAAAACATATTTTGGCCTACATCCATAAAACTTAGTAGCTGACCACTACATGTTTCAGCCCATCCCACCCCCTCAAAAATAATTCTGAGGGTGCCCATGGGTGTAAGGGTGCTTCCATTATTAGACAGTCATCCACCATCTATGCAACAAGTGTTTTGTGAGGCATCAGACAAGCTGCAAAACATCAAAAAGAATGTGAGATAGCAATATAGGAAAGTTGTATCTGAGCTTCAGGGGCTAGAACAGACATTTAAAACCCTGAAGCATCAGTATGGGAGAATTTAGAACCATCACACCTGCAATGTGCCTGGGGAACAACAACACTCATCAAAAGTTTTCATTTAGACAAAAGCTATATGCTGAGAAATACTGCACCTGCACATATGAAATTGACAATGAGTGACTGCAGCGAGCAATCCAGTTTTCATTTAGATGAAAGTTGTGTGCTAAGTCATACTGCATCTACACATGCGAGGTCACCAGTGAGTGACAGCAGCCAGCAATTAATATTCGTTTAAAAACTTTTTGCACAAAGTCATTCCACACCTGCTCATGTGACATACGTGACAACGCCCACCAAAATTTTTCATTTAGACAAAAGTTGTGCACTAAGTTATACCTTGTCATACACACATATTGTGAGATTGCAAAATACAAAGCATCAAGCAAGTCAAAGTAAACAGGGCAAATCATGCTTAAACAGTATAATGAAATCCATGAGTTGATGCAGATAACCATGGAGAGGAAAGCAGTTCCACCTTCAACCACAACCAAGCCCCAATCAGCCCAGCCAACCCACAAACTCCTGTTTAAGCCAACACCAGCCCCTGGCACCCTTTCCTGCCAGCCCCCCATAATCCTCATTGCTGATGCCCCAGCCAAGCTGTCAAAGACTGCCAAGGCATCAACCCAGACACTAAGCTAGCCCCAGTGACCACCCCACTGCTAGCCTCTGCAGCACCCAGAGTCTGCCAAGCAATAGTCTAGACAGCAAGGAACCAAAGAGCCTGCCCTGGTGGAAACAGCAGACCCCACCTAATGTCATGCCCCTGTCAGTGCCACAACACTGCCTCATGTGCAAAAGGCAAGACCATCCAAGAAAGCCGCTGCTGACACCTTGGTAATGAACATTGTAGCCACAATCTTAGTGGGCCACCCCCAGGAAGCTGATCCATTGCAGCTGTTCAGGGCCATGAGCCCAAGCAGCATTATCAACATTCTTAAAAAGGAGATTTTGGCATGGCAAAATTGGTGTCAAATTTAACTTCATCCTTAAGGTGCTGCTTGAAAACCAACAACTGACCAGGACATGACCATTAGCAACAGAGTACCCACATAGCAACCATGGAGCTGCAGTTCTTGTAGTACATACCATTTCATAGCAACAACCATATCCATACACTAATTGAGGTGCTGGTGTGGACTATCAATAATGTGCAAAATGAAGACAACCACTGCTTCGAATGTGTCTTGCTTCCCACCCTTCACCCACCTAACATTTGCACTTAGCACATTAGTATACCCAGTACTAAGGTGAGGTCTGATTTGATAAACTCAAGTTCCAAATGAAGGTGTCAAATATATCTAAATATCAGAGCCTTAAACCAAATATTGCCATTAACATCCATGGTTGGGACTGGGTGCTATATCCCCTTCACATAATGGACTAGGTGCTGGAAAAGAACATGAAGTTTCCTTCTTCTAATCTTCGATGCTAGAAAGTAGCACTATGTGTTTATTAAAGACCTCTCCTGAATGGTGTACAGAAATAGAATACATAATGATCACAAGCATGTTTGCTACCAGTGCCTTTTTCTGGGAAGACCTGCTTGAGGATCACATTTGCAAGTGCCAAGGCATCAGCAACAAGCCACAGCCAACCACCTTCCTGGAGCCAGCAACATGGAACAATAGTTCTCTTCAGTCCATCTCCAATTCATTGACATTCTCCAGTTTTGAACATCTCCCTGGCTAAAGAGGCCACCGTCTAGATAACCAGCAAGTATACCAAACACATTGTCCCTCTCCTGATCCAAAATGGTGTCTACATGGATTGCTGGGAACAATTTGATGAGCTGCAGTTACCACCCATTGAGAGAGCTTCTACAGCAAACTCAGCTGAGACTATATCTCACATGATCAGCCACCTTCCACTGCAAGACCATGAGCAACTACCATTACCCCAACCTGTGAATAGATGTACTTTTCCTGGCTGACATGTTTGAAAATGTTTGTGAAACCATACTTAAGCACTGCAATATAGACCTGCCACATTACTTCTCCACTTAAATCCACACAGACACCAACATGCAACCCTTTGTTGGTCATACAGGAGGACTGGATCTTCAACTAACTGCATGAACTAGTTGAAAGTTGAATGGGTGCTACACTATCTGTAGGAAGCTAATGACCAATCTGATGACCAAAGAGTGCTACATATCCACTTGAGGATCCTCCAGTTCATCAAGTGTCTTCAATGGTATAAGGGTCATCAAGGTTCACAGGGCACTTCGACCAAAGATCTTTGATGGTGCCCAGCATAAGAACAAGGACGATGGATCCAAGGCCACCAGTGAGGCCAATAAAGGCCATATAAAACCTGCAGAAGTGTATCTGCAAGGACCAGGTCCATGAAGAAGTTCAAGAGATAAAGCTGCAGCAATGTATAGCCAACCGAGCCTTCCAAACCCATAAGATATCTTATGGCAGCTTCATAGTAGTCCATTCTACCAAGCTGCAACTCAACCTCCTGGTCTACACAGAGCATATCAAAATATCTGCTGTATGAATTTTATTACAGCCAGGTAAAGGCCTGTTATGGATCCAAGTCTGAGCTCCTGTACATGAAAATTGACAGCAGTTCTAGATTGAAATGAAGAACATTTACAAAGACATGAACAAGAGGGCCCATCTGTACAACACAAGCAGCTTTCCAGCATTCCACCTCATCAAAAGCGATGTCAGCAAAAAGATTATTGGAAAGTTCACAGATGAGTACAATGGCAAACCCATGGCCGAGTTTGTAGGCCTTCAACCCAAGATGTACTCCATCATGTGAGTTGACCTCATAGAGGCCCAATGAGCTAAGGCATAGCAAGAGCCATGGTTATGGCTGACCTGTGGCACAAGCTCTGCCTGGAAAGTCTAACACAGGGTCATGAGCTCTGCACCACCACTACAGCATAAGCCACCATATCAGAGTCTACAATGCAACAAATACCAGTCCTCCCTGCTGGACATGAAAAAATGGATTGCGCTTAATGGGGTCATGACCCAGGCCTACAGCCACACCCAGACAGCAAAGGAGGCAGACAAAAGGTATGAGAAATTTTAAAAGCTCATCCAAGGCCTATAACACCTTTGGCTGACCCATCATGCCCTATCAAATGACCTGCAGTTTCTCACAAATGAAACCCCAGCATGGTACTCTGCGACCTGCCAGAAAGCAAATGACTGGCAGTCCAGGAATGTTCACCTCGCCAGTTAAAGTGAATGTGTCTCAAGACAAACTTGTCACCTGAGTGTGCCTGCACCTGCCCTTAGTCTCCCTTGGCATGTACCAGTAGCACACAACAGCCCACATATCAAGCCTTGACTCAGGTGACCACCTAAAGTACTAAGCTGCAGCCACCAAAACCATATGAACAGTATCAATCAGATTTTGGGTTACCATTCAGGGCTGCAACAGTGGTGCCGCCTGACCCACAGTGCTATGCTCTTCACCACCACACTTCATCTGTTTACCAAAAGGGTACTCGGTCAGGGTGTGGTAGAAATCCCAGCCTTAGTGGCTGCAAGCACAGCAGCAACCCTTCACATGGTTGGCATGGCTGGGCACCTGACTGTCCAAAAGGCTGTGGGACGCTTTGTCAGCCACAGGTAAATAAAAGATTGATGTCTTGCATGGCAGCAGCGAGGGCCCTTTCCAATTTTGGCCTGCTGCTCCTTGCCTCGTCCATGAAGCACCGTACATGTATCTTAATGCAAGATGAGCTAGAACACCTGCCAGGATGCAGCAGGCACAAGGTCGGCATAGTTAACCTGATCACCTTACAGAACCACAGGGTTTGTTGAATGACATTCTGGGTAATGCCTGCATGGCTGCCCTATGTGTATGGTCTCATCTGACTCTCATCTCCTACATTTGGCAGACATAATACCATATATAGCTACTTATAAGTCCAACTGCATACAACATAGACCCTGATCATCCGTCATGTAATAAGCTGGCAAACCAGTCTGTGTTGTTCCTTCAAATGATTACTCTTAATAAACTACACTGTGGCAGATCTGGGTCTGTGCAGTTTGATTTTTGACTCTACTTATAAGCAAGTATATACACTATCCACATGTGGCATATGAACTTTATTTTTCACATTCTTTTACTGATTCAGTGAGTCAACATTGTCAGGACAATAAATATTCTTTGCTATGGCAACATCAAGCATTTTTGATCACAAATTATATCTTGCTCTGAAATAAATGTAACTGTTTATTGTCATACAATTTGTTCCTGACAACCCACAAAGTTACTTAAAGATTGTAATTGTGTCTATTGTCATACAATTTGTTCCTGACAACCCACAAAGTTACTTAAAGATTGTAATTGTGTCTATTGTCATACAATTTGCTCTTGACAACCCACTAATTCAAATAAAGATTATTATTATGTCTGTTGTCACGCAGTTTGCTCCTGAAAACACTTATGTGAATAAGGGTTATAATTGTGCCTATCATCATGCAATTTGCTCCTGACAACACACTAATTTAAATAAAGTTTGTAATTGTGTCTCTTGTCATACAATTTGCTCCTGAAAACCCACTAATTTAAATAAAGATTGTAATTGTGTCTCTTGTCATACAATTTGCTCCTGAAAACCCACTAATTTAAATAAAAATTGTAGTTGTGTCTCTTGTCATGCAGTTTGCTCCTGAAAACCCACTAATTTAAATAAAGATTGTAATTGTGTCTCTTGTCATACAGTTTGATCCTGAAAACCCACTAATGTAAATAAAGATTGTAATTGTGTCTATCGGACAACCCACTGATTTGAATCAAGATTGTAATTGTGTCTATAATCCTAATATTTGCTCCTCACAACCCGCTAATGTGAATAAAAAAATTTTAATTCTGCTTCTTGTCATACAGTTTGCTCCTAACAACCCATTAATTTGAATAAAGATTGTAATTGTGTCCATCTGACAACCCACTGATTTGAATCAACATTGTAATTGTGTCTCTTGTTCTACAATTTACTCCAAACAACCCACTAATTTGAATAGAGACTGTAATTGTGTCTATTGTTCTTTAATTTGCTCCTGACAACACATTAATTTGAATAAAGATACATAGAAACATAGTTAATAAAGTGTGTCCTTTAAACTAAAAAAGAATTCTTCATGTTCTCTGATTGTGTGGCATATAAGAGTAATATTTTCTCTTTTTTGGAATAATTCTGCTTTCATTTCAGCTGAAATTTGTGAAGAGGGGTCAGATGGTTTGTGACCAAAGAGTTGGTGTGTCAGCTTTTATCAGGAAGAGACAAACTGTAAGTTTTGAGTCGTTTAAATAGAACTAGATGATGTAAATAAAATGAAACTAGATTATAATATTTGGTACTTTATATTTATAATAGTTTGTGCATTATGTTTGGCTTTATTGGATTTTAATGGTGTTTTATATTGGGATTATTGAATTGTAATGAATGCAATAGAGGATTGTCATGTCAGACTTGCAAAGGAAGGAATTAAATAGAATGCCTTGCTGTGTTTAAAATATATTTCCAGTAACAACAAAATTAAAGATGCATACAATTAAGTTATGTCATTTTGCTTGGTTTTCAGTTTTTCCTCATATAAAGCCATTTAGAAAAATAGTTGGCAAGATTTGTATGCCATCTTTGAATGCAGGAGTGGCATCAGGATTTAGTGATTTGTATGCCCTCTCTGAATATTGTTATGGCATCTGGATTTAGTGATTTGTATGCCCGCTCTGAATACAACAGTAGCATCAGGATTTAGTGCTTTGTATGCCCTCTCTGAATGCAACAGTAGCATCAGGATTTAGTGATTTGTATGCCCTCTCTGAATATTGTTATGGCATCTGGATTTAGTGCTTTGTATGCCCGCTCTGAATACAACAGTAGCATCAGGATTTAGTGCTTTGTATGCCCTCTCTGAATACAACAGTAGCATCAGGAGTTAGTGATTTGTATGCCCTCTCTGAATACAACAGTAGCATCAGGAGTTAGTGATTTGTATGCCCTCTCTGAATACAACAGTAGCATCAGGATTTAGTGATTTGTATGCTCTCTCTGAATACTGTTGTGGCATCTGGATTTAGTGAGATGTATGCCCTCTCTGAATATAACAGTAGCATCAAGAGTTAGTGATTTGTATGCCCTCTCTGAATACAACAGTAGCATCAGGATTTAGTGATTTGTATGCCCTCTCTGAATACTGTTGTGGCATCAGGATTTAGTGATTTTTATGCCCTCTCTGAGTACAATAGTAGCATCAGGATTTAGTGATTTGTATGTCCTCTCTGAATACAACAGTAGCATCAGGAGTTAGTGATTTGTATGCCCTCTCTAAATACAGCAGTAGCATCAGGATTTAGTGATTTGTATGCCCTCTCTGAATACTGTTGTGGCATCTGGATTTAGTGAGATGTATGCCCTCTCTGAATACAACAGTAGCATCAGGAGTTGGTGATTTGTATGCCCTCTCTTAATACTGTTGTGGCATCAGGATTTAGTGATTTGTATGCCCTCTCTG
Source organism: Megalonaias nervosa (assembly GCA_016617855.1). Lineage (NCBI taxonomy): Eukaryota > Metazoa > Mollusca > Bivalvia > Unionida > Unionidae > Megalonaias > Megalonaias nervosa. The sequence continues at coordinate 19,921 of JAECUM010029109.1, read as the reverse complement.
AATACTGTTGTGGCATCTGGATTTAGTGAGATGTATGCCCTCTGTGAATGCAACAGTAGCGTCAGGATTTAGTGATGTTCTGATGTATGTCATGTATGTTCTCGTGTATATTATATATCTATGTACTGGTGTATATTGTACATGTATGTATATTGCACATGAATGTACTGATGCATAGTGTACATGCATGTACTGGTGCATATTGTACATGCATGTACTGGTATGTATGTGTGTACATATATATATATATATATATATATATATATATATATATATATATATATATTGGTGTATATTGGTCATATATGTACAGGTATATATTGTATATGTATGTACAGTTACAGGTATATGAGAGAGCCCTGAGGTGTATTACTGACCCAGAGAAATCCTATCATGTCAGTGAAGCTTTAGATGCTACTGTGGAACTCCTTATAGCAAGGTTGGTAAATTTCATACTAAAATTCAGGATGGTGAGAATTTATAGTGTTTAGGACCTAGATTTGTTACTTCATAAGATGAAAACTTTCTAAGCTGAAGTAATAAACCTAATACCCCCAATATGATTATCACATTCCCTGGGCTTGGGACAAATAAAATAAAAAGACTATCCAAGTTGGGTCCTTTATTGACCTTCATGTTGGACTCCCAGTTTTTGGAAACTTGTGACTCTGGATATCACATTTTACAACCCAATTGAGAGCTCTGTTTACCAGTGTTTGCTCTCTACTGCTTGTAAATATATGTACATCTATATCTTTACTTGAAGATGCATGAATTTAGGATTATTTTGTATGCGAATACCTTTCCAATAAAATGTATCACTTTATAATTACTAAGTTGTGTATGATTTCCTTACTCAACATCATATTCCATGTCACAGCAGTACTTGTAAATCATTCAGCTACGTTTAATAAGTGTTTTATTTCTTAAGACATTGAGCATTCATAATAAAAAGGATGGAAATTATTAATTCTGCCCAGTTGAAATTTCAGATTATTCCTTAGGCCGGAAAGGATTAATGTGTGTTTAAATACGAGTTGGATTAATTAGCATATTGCCATATGTAACTCTAACCCAAAAATGTACCAATACATGTGGATCACCAGCCAGTACTGTCACTGACAAAGATATCAACATAACATGATTTACAAGCACATTAGCAGCTTGACAGAGTGTTTTTTTAAGGCCTCATTTCCCTAGCCTATTTGACTCCTATTATACATCAAGTACAAAATTCAAATTGTCATAAACATTCATTAACCATTTCATAAAGCATTACAAAGCTATCACTAATTCACACAGGACAAGTTTCACTGTTAAATACTGTGATTTTATATCATAAACTGTGCCAATGAATAGGGTGTAGTTATCTCAGCTTTGATGATCTGTCAGTTAATGTGTAAAGGCAGATCACTTTATGACAGACTATTTAGTCAATGGGAGTAAAGTTTATTGCTCAAAGACACGCCACAACAGCCTACCCATGGTGTTCTGGGCAAAATTTGAACCCACCGCTTTTTAGTCTGGCATGCTAACCACTTTGCCGTTATGGCTGGTATCAGGGGCCTGTTTAGTCAGGATAGCACAATAGTAACATCTCTGTTGCACCAGGTTCAGTTCTTGGAGCTGGCATGTGATAGAGTTAGTGATTGTCCATCCAGTGCTGGTGGTTTTTTATCTGGGTATCCAGTTTTTACCATGGTAAATGCCAAGAGCCTTGGTCATTCAAAGTACTGTGTAAGAGATGCTGCAACTGCAGCTGAGGCAAAAGAATGAAAGGTACATTTAAAATGTTCTGAGTAATTTTGGAAGAGTAGATGGTGCTACATATTTAGCCATTAATTTTTATATTCAATGTGCTTGGGTATAGATAGCAGTTTGCTGTTTTTATCTATTTTCAGTGAGCAAGATGGAAGCAAACTAAAGGCACAAAAGCTTTTACTTAGACACAGGCAATGGTTGAAAGCTTTAGCTCTATTATCAGAGTTCCAGGACAACTCCATTCAACATATCTTAATGTATCAGATTACCTTGGATGCCTTGATACAGGTACAACGAAACTTGCCTTTGTGAACACTCACATATAACGAGCACCAGCTCTTAAAATTTAAAAAAAAAATATTTCACAGAATTATTAACTTCTTCATGAAGGACACTTGTCTACAAGGGACAGAATTGTATGGTTCATTGAGAGGTTTCAGAGTAAATGAAAGTTATTTTACAGTTGTAATTATTATTATTCAGTCTTGTATTATGCTTAGCCAGCTGTGACTGCTCAATATAGAAGAGTCATGTCTGGGTAGTCTAATTATTCTTATTTAGTATACTAAGTCACAAGATATTAGCTTTAAATGTCATGTGATGTTGTTTTTACTCCTCTGAGTTTGAAGATATCCATGACATCAGTAACTGGTGTCATTTATGTGAGTTTCTGATCAGGCCAATTTGTGTTTTGAAATGTCTGTGGCACACTTGACAGGAGATGTTGATTGGGTTTGCTTGATATATAAAGAACGTGCTGCAGTTCAAGACTTAACTGCTTAAGCTTCTGCACTGCCTCTACATTTCTCCTCCATTGAAGTTTTCCAAGGACGACTTGAGAGAATCTTGGAAGCGTTTCTTCTGATCACCTTGAGATCACTTTCCCTCTTTCAGCTCACCATATAAGATCTCCTTTTTGGTAGTTGTGCTTCTGACACTCTGGTGACCTGGCCTTCCCATCTCAATTGTGATTTCATCAGCAAAGTTTGGATACTTGAAATGCCTGCACATGTGAGACCTCATTGTCTGGAACCCAGTTTTGTCATCTTATCCTCATCAACATCTTAAGGTAGCCAGTGTGAAAATTATTAAACTTCTTGGCTTGGAGATTGTACACCATCAGGGTTTCAAAAGCATACAGCCAGGTCAACAACACAGCAGCTCTGTTGACCTTAAGTTTTGTTTGTAGACTGATGCCTCTGTGCTGTCACAAATTTGCACATAATCTGTCACACTTGCTGTAACAGTTCTGGCATTAGTTCTGTCATCGATGTGGACTCCACATGACATTTGCATATAGTGTTCTGGCATTGGTTTCATCATTAATGTAAACTGCACGTGACAGTGTGCTGCCAAGATAGGTGAACTTGCCCACATGATGGAGGGTTTAGCCTTTTACTTTGATGGTGAGCTCTACTTAAAGGCTTTCTTGGTGCATGTTGGTGCATCACATTTGTCTTCTTAATATTGATTTTGCAACTGAAATTGTTTGAAGAGAAATGGTCCATACCATGCTGCATATCAGACTCAGATTTGGCATTCAGGAAACAGTCATCAGTAAATAGGAGATCATGAATAGTCACTTCTTGTAAATTTGTCTTCACCTATAGTCTCATCAGACTGAAGAGTTCAAAGTCAGACTGATGTCAATTCCAATATCATAGTCATTTAATGTATTAGTAAACATAGCAGAGAACATCATACTGAGGGGGCCAACACACAGTCTGTCTCAACTCCATTGGTGACTGGGAATGGTTCAGATGACTTGCTTTTATGCACAACATGAGCAAACATGCCATTGTGGAACTGCCAAACTGTCACGATCAATTTCTCTGGGCAACCAAATTTTGCAATGATCTTCCAAAGGCCTCCATGGCTGATGATGTCAAAGACTTTTTTTCAGGTCAAGGAATGTTATATATAGGTTGGAGTTCTGTTCTTGACATTTCTCCTGAAGTTGATGAACTGTAAACACCATGTCTTTGTTCCCTCATCCTTTCCTGAAGAAACATTGACTCTCAGGAGCCCTTGACTGATGCAATGCACAAGACAATTCCGCAGAATTCTGGCAAGGATTTGCCATCTATTGACAGGACACATCAGACATTGCCTGCTACCATGAGTAACAGATGGTATTACCTGTGACTGTTGACCCAGAGTAGACAGCTACAGCTGGCTCTTTCTTAAAGTCCTTTATGGTGGATCAGGTAACCGAGCATGTATGATCATCCCCAGGCCGTGATGACAGATGTCAAGACCTGTTTGAACAGTGCAGGGCATCAGCTCAGATGCAGTAGGAACTGACATCCATCCACTACATCCAGACTTGTCACCAGATGCCTCAGAAAATGTCATGCCACTGGATTCATACAGGCCTGAATGAGAGAGTGAGGGTGACTCTGCATAAATTTCTCACACTTAAATCCAACTCATCAAGACACTAGTCACTATCCCCACCAGATACTTTCAAATTCTGTGGCAGTGGGCAAGTCGCAAAACAGTAGGTGTGGATATACTTGAAGCAGTAGCTGCAGACATTCACACAGGCAGCTAATAGGGTCACTTTTCACTGGACTGAAGCAGCAGTGGAACTCGGTGACCTCTTGGGTGACTGAGCAGCCCATTTTAGGATCACATTTCTCATCTCTGTAGCCTGAGGAAGGGGCTTCACCTTAACCCCAGGCTGCATGCTATACATGGTGGGGCTCCCATCTTAGCGGTTGAAAATCAAACAAGAAGACAAAGGTGATGCAAATCGTCAGTGGTGCCTGGAGCATACTCACCCAAATGGACACCAGCTGATAGACCAGAGAGAAGAAGAGCTCTTGCTGATAGAGAACTGGCCATGTTCAACATCCATATAGCAAACCTAGCTGAGGAAGGACAACTTGCCAAAGTAGGAGCCAGCTACAGCTTCTGCACTTGCCATATAAAGAAGAGTGACATGAATCTGATGTTGGGTTTAGCCATCAAATCACTGCTAGTTAGCAAGCTCCCAAAGTGTGTGAATGATAGACTATTGCAAATGAGACTCCCACTGTCTGGAAAAAGGCGTGCAACTGTCATCAGTGCCTATGCACCTACAATGACCAACCCAGATGCGAGCAAGGACAAATTTTACCAAGACTGTAGTCTCTCATTAGAGAAGTACCAAAGGCAGACAAGTTCATCATCCTTGGTGACTTTAGTGCCAGAGTTGGCACAGAAATAACCAGACATGGTCAGTCAGGTGATACTGCCAAAAATGGCTTGGGCAAATGCAACAAGAGACTCCTCCTGCTGAGGAAATGTGTTGAACACAATTTTCTTATCACCAACACAGTCTTTCACTTGCCAAACCACAACAAGATGTCTTGGATGCACCCTTGTTTCAAGCACTGGAATCTTACTGACCATATCATCAGGAGAAGAGACAGGCAGTATCTCTGAGTGTTGAAGGTCATGAGAAATGCTGAATGATGTACTGACCACAAACTCCATGCTCAAAAGTGCCCACAAGCTTAATGTCACGAAATTGAAAGAGGAGAAAGTGAAACAGGCACTTGTCAAAGAACTGTGCAACCAACTGGATACAATCAGTATAACTCTAACATGTTGAGGAAATCTATTGTGTACTCTACTGCACTCAAAACCTTCAGTCCCACTACATGTAAACATCAAGATTGGTTGCATGAGAATGATGCTGTCTTGCAGAAACTTCTGAATGAGAAACATTGGTTACATAAGGCGTGTTTAAAAGATAGTAATTCATCATCTAAGAAGGCAGCCTTCAATAACATCAAGAGGACTGTCAAGTGCAAAGACAGCTAGCAGAGCAGTAAGGCAGATGAGATTCAGTACTCAAAAAACAGGAATGACATAAAGAACTCAAATTATGCTTTATAGACAATCTGCTGGCCACATTCATCAAGCTTATCTCCAATACTGAATGCTTACAGTGCCATACTGCTCACAGACAAAGAAAAGATACTTTTAAAATGGGCAGAACACTTAAAAGAGCTTTTTCAATCAACAGTCATCTGTCAATGAGGAGGCAATTGATTAACTGTCCCAAGTAGAAATCAACCTGCTCATCCTCTAGTGTTGACTGAAACTGAAAGCAATTGACCTGCTGTCAAATGGCAAAGTATCTGGAACTGAAGTCTAGAAGCTGGAAACTCAAACATGGCAAAGAAACCTATTGAACATCAGGGCATCACTTGTCATGTGATATACTGCTTATTGTATTCATGAAAAAAATGATTAAATTGTTAAATCACTTAACTGTTTTTCATACCAAGCTTTAAAAAACAAAATTTATTGATTCATTTAATATATTTTATATGACTGTGTCATTTGATACAAGTACTCCCATAACATTAACAAATCGAATTTCAAAACCCCATGGAATGGATGACAAATGAATGACTGGTCTGGTATTTTGAATCCAACAAACTACTATCAGACATTCAGTGAGGATTCAGACATTAGATGAACACAATGGACACATTTTGTCAGATTTGAAGCATTTTTTTAGAGAAGCTTCCATAAACAAAAAATAGACATATAGTTGCCATCTTTTTTTTACTTCAAGAAAGTTTATGATGCCACATGGAGCACTGCATAATTAATGACTAGTTCAGCATAGGTATAAATGGCTGCCAACCAAACTTTATCTCCAATTTTTTTAAAGATAGAAATTTCAGTGTTGCAGTTGACAGTACCCATTCTGAAAGTTGCCCTGAGAAGATGAGTGTACCTCGGGGCAGCATATTGTCGGTCACCCTATTCAGCATCAAAACTGACAGCATTGTGAAATGCCTTAATCCAGGATCTTCACTATATGTCAGTGACTTTTTGATTGCTGTAGAACATAGAGTATACATGATATTGAACATCAACTGTATGTTAGCTTAGAGCTCAGAAATGGACAGAAGCAAATCGATTCAATTTTTGGAAGTCTACACTTGTTTGTATGCGTTTCTGCGAATGACATTGAATTGATAATGTTTTCTTCTTGTTGGGGAGGAGACCAAATTTTTAGGGCTGATTTTCTATCTTAAACTAACTTTCCTTATACATATTTCATCCCTGAGGGACAGATGTTGAAAAGACCTTTATTTTTAATTGGGGAAAATTATTCTGTACTGCTTCATGCCTTGTCATATTGGGATAAATGCTAATGAATTGAATACAAAATAGCTGAAGATGCCCTGGATTGACTGGTTTCCAACTGAAAGATTTCATTTACTAACTTCAGATATTGTATCAATTAGCATGTTTGTCATACTTGGCAAAATATGTGGAATGAAAACTCCACAAAAATATTCAGAACTTAAACCCTTGTTATCACATAGTCTGTACACTTTGCCTATAGTGTGTTCAGTTTAATATTATTGATATTATAACATGTGAACATATCACTTATGTGATTCTGATTGGTCCAAAAAAGCCCATGAAATTATTGTGCAGTATTCTCTTTACTAATCGGCTGCGATCTTGGGGAAAACCTTTTTAACCCTGCCTTCTGGAGTGTTTTGTTTTCAATGAACATTTTGGTGGCCATTTTTCAACTCAGCTTGTGAAAGGAAATTGAGGAAAAATTATCTTGGCTGTCTGAATATGGACAATTTACCCCCACAGGGGTTTGTTATGTAATGTATAACAATATCATAATAAGAAACGTGGCGTAAAACTCCAAGACAAGAACAACAACAAGAAGTAAAACTAAGGGTATTGCTCATTTGATGGCTAAAGTATGGGGTGGGCATGGAGGGGGGGCAGTATATCTATAACACAAAATCCACCTATATACAAGCGTGGTTTAAATGTTAACTTACAGAAGTAAATAAACTCATCTCTATTCACAGACGAATGTGGACATAAATCGGTCTCCCAACTGACACAGACTTTCTCCAACTACAGCATATTTATGCAGTAAATATGTTATGCAAATCCAACTCAAAAAGAAATTTGTTTATGTCTTCTGTACAGTCTACTGTTACAAATCAAATACTGCAAATATCCAGTCACAAATACATTACAGTAAGTATGGGAATTTCTGCATCCAGTAACCCTATTCCCATGAAAATCACAACAATGTAATGTTTACTTGTGAAAGTGGCATTTTAGGGGAAACATGTACTCTAGGCCTACTGTGTACCATATCAAACGGTGTGTCATCACATGCATTGATCTTTCTGTTTTGAAAAATGATTTTGTCATTATAAAATGTTCTGTTTATTTGGATGGACGATTGTTCTTTGATCTATAGTTTGTAAAAAAGTACAATCGACTTTTACTAGTTCAACTTTGTTTGGGACTATATTTTATCCACAACAAATGAAAGGTGCACCATCTGTCAGAATAAACGAAATTATTCATTCTTCTTTCTAACTAAATAATTTCCAATCAAATAAAACCTATGTGATAAAAAGAATCTCAAATAGGTAATGATTTAATATTAAATTTATGAAACTCGTTGAATAATGTCCAGCTTTTGCGAGCCAAACCATTTGAGATCCTTTAATATTGGAGATACCTGGCATAAAACCAGTTGCAGAAATATGGTGATAATGTGCTGATCGCATATTGGATACACATACCTGGCCTATGCATATCTTTTGAAGGGTGAAGATCATCAAGAATGCACACCATACTAATGCCCACTGACAGTGGAACACATTCTGGTAGAGCATGTTGACTTCCTTTAGACAGAAGCATTTTGATGTGAACTCTATGAAGAATCTGTATTATGATGTACCACCCAAGAAAATCTTTTACTTTTTGAGGGAAAATTCAGTACAGTTTATAAAACAAATTTTGATGATGGTTTAAGAATTTTATATGTTTGTCTTTTACTTTATATACATCTTACAGATTCTTAATATCTTTACATTTTATGTTTTATCTTCCTATACTTCATTTTACATTTATTGGAACAATTTATCTTCCTAAATTTTCATGCAATCCATATTTTGAATTTCAACTTTGGTTGGCACTATATAGTCACTATTGTGCTGAGGTGCTGTAAAATGCTATTACATACATGCATGTATACTGAATCCAATATAGTCATTATTTTCTTACTAAATGCAAAGTATGAGGTTCTTTTAAAAAAACTAGGGAATGATGGGAAACCAGAATGAGTCTTTTGTATAGGTCTTAAGGTTCAATTTAAATGGCATCCTTACTCTGTTACCATAGTAATTGTTTCAATAAAGAGCTGTCTGATATACATGACATCTTTTATCTTCAGCAACTTTTTTCTTCATTCCTTTCCAAAACAAAAGAAAAATAAACCATTGCTTGCCAACATCCTTTTGTTCAAACGGATTTCAATTCTCTCTCTCATCTTTTACAGAATATGTTCTTAGTGGATTACGGTGATTTGATATTTTCCATGATGCCAAAATGCCAGAGGTTTGTATTGCAGCATGCATCTTATATACAGTATACCATATAATTCTGGAAAATATTAAACCACAATGTTATTAAAAAGATAACTCACATCTGTAAATAATTTTAATAGTTTCAGCACATTTAATTATCATAAGGAAATAAATTTAGACAAAAGTGATCTTGACCTATGAATTGTAGGCCCCAGTGACAGGGCATAAAAGACAAAAAACAATTTAAATGAACATTATTCTGTTACAACTCAATGGTCTTAACCAAAGTAACAGAAAAGAGTGAAAACCAAATTGTTTTTTGTAAAATTCAAAAAATAATTTATTTTCCTAAACTATAATGTGACAATGTTTAAATAAATTACTTATGGTATTGCGAATTAGATCCCAAATAACCGTAGAATTTGTAACGTAAGTCCTGATGGTTAAAGTTCTGAATAAACATTAGTGGTATTCCAAAATAAATCCAGTGCTGGAAGTGTTGATGTGCCTGAGATGGTCTGGATAGTAATGATGTGCTAGCAGTCTTTCATTGAATCACAATATCCAAGAATATATCCTTTTGATGTTCACTATAAATCCAAGTCTCAATTTCTAAGAATATTATTTTAGATGAGGACTTTGTATTTCTGGTGAATAAATAATTTGAATAAATAAATTCCAGCCCAAATGAAATACTGGTCACAACAATAAGACTTATTTTTTCTTCAGATGTTATTGCTGGAATAAATCATTTTTCCAGCCAAAAAGATTTTATACCCCTCTACCTGAACTAGGACACAATTAACATTTTGCATTAAAAAACTATTACCTAATGGAAAATTTCATTCTAGATGATTCCAAATGTTTACAAAATAAAAACTTAGTTTTAATAAAAAGTCTGTTACAAAAAATTATAATAAAGAACCTGATAAACACAATGCTCTTGACTCAGACCAAGATAATAATCCTAATATTTATCATTTAGTTAGAAAAAAGTAAACAATGTTGTTTAAAAACTTACTGATTTTGGACCATGTCATCAACAAAAAATACAATTTTACATAACCCAAAATATATCGTGAAATAAAAAAATTAAAAAACTAACAAACAATGCAAATTGAATATACATAATAATTCTGTATCATGTTAAAGCACAGTTACTGTAACCTGAGTATAAAAACCCAAGGTTTTGTTTCTTCAAATTTGGCACAGACACTGTTATTATTGTCTTCTTCTAGAGGTCAGAGTGAAAGCCTTGGGCCTTCAATTGATAGCCAGTATGACCACTGTATAAGATGCATCAGTAATTACCATGATTAGCTGCTATAGCTGAGGCGTCATGAATGCATACAGTTGATTTTTCTAATACCTACTCATGAGAGCAACTTATCATAATACACAATGTATAGTCATTATTTTGGAAAGTTTAACCATGAATAACATTTATTTCTCTTTCACAGATGCACTAGTTAGAGATGGTCTTCTTTGTAGGCTATGATGTACAGTTTATAACATACAAAAATCTATATAGTCATGAGCTCAACACAAATATTGAAACAATTTGATAAAGCCAGAAATGTATCCAGTTCTCAGATTTCATTCTTCTAGCATGAACAAAACTTGAAAAAAATTTCAACAAAGTCACTAAAGCATGAAATATTGGTCACATAGCTGTCTGCTTATACTCCTAATGGTAGATGGAACATATCATGTTTGATCTTGCTTGTATGTTCATCTGTATCACTCTTGGGTGTAAAAGAACAAACATCTGGATCACAGACTGAAAGAAGGAAAACTGTTTCCAAACAAAACTTTGACCAAACTTTGTAAATGGCTTACATTTGATATAAGAAAGAAACCTATTGATTTTGGGTCCATATGTCTAGGTCACACTGACTTTAAGAAGAAGAATCGTTTTACATGGCATCCTGTGTTCTCTATCACCTAATTTCACTGAGGTTTGCCGACATCTTGCATTGGAGACGAGGAAGACACTATTTTGGGGTCAAAATGTTATATTTCAAGGTCACAGGGACTGAAAGATGGAAAAATGATTTCCACAAAACTACATCTGTACCACGTGCCATAATTGTATTTTGCAGATGGCTTTCATTTTAGACAAGGAAAACACCAATTGGGTTAAAAAGTCAGAGGCAAAGACCAGAGGAACTCCAAAAAGGAAAACAGTTTCCACAGAATAACTCAAGTCCTGTGCCACAAACTCTGACCCAACTTTGTAGATGGCTTGCATTTGAGACAAAATTGGTGCCTATTTATTTGGGGTCAATGGCATCAGGGTCAAGTTCACTCAGACTGAAAGAAAAACAATGGTTTCTCTTAATTGCTTGACTTCAATGTCATATAATACAGTTTGTGGTACTCTTGCTGCATTAAGGGTGTTGTACTGTTATGTGTATTTAATATGTATTGTTAGTTTTTTCTCCATGATTATATGTCTTGTATAATTATATTTAATACTTGACCTTGTCTAAAATCAAGTTTATTGTTTGCCTGACCAGTAACAGATTTTGTAAACAACAGAATACATAGCTATATATTTTTCAATGATTGTGGGTTAGATATTCAGATCATTAATAATGTAAACATGCTTATCTTAATAAGAGTCTAGAACATTAGAAGTCCCCCATGGAATAACCTGATCTACCTGATGTTTCCCCACGTTGTTTATTATAATTTTAGTAACAGACCTTGTCTTGTTGATAACTTAGAATGTTCAAGAAATGAACTTTTTACCTTCATCCTGGTTCTCTGTTTGTGTCTTAGGTCTTTATATAATATTGTTTATTTGAGAAATTACTCATTCTTGCCTTAACATCTTGAAGCAGAATCAGGCCTATTGTTATGTTCAGAATTTCATTTGGGTGGAATTATTTATTCAAATTATTATTTCCTGGAAGTAAAATATGCTCATCTGTAATATTCTTGGACAGAAACATTTGGAATTCAGACAACAACATTTTCAAGCAAAATAGATTTTCAGCATTTTCCAGCCACTGCTACATTTTACAGAATCAAGCCCCGTTTTTAATCCTCAACTGCTCCATTGGCCCAAGTGGTTATAGCATCTGCATCGAATGCTGGTTTGAACTCTGGCCGAGTCATACCAAAGACTTATAAAAATGGTAGTAGCAGCTGCCTCGCTTGGCACTCAGCATTAAGAGGTTAGTGTTAGGACTGGTCAGCCTGGTGTCAGGATAATGTGGTTGGGTGGGACATGGTGCTACATGTCTGCAGCTTGATGCTTCAGTGCTAGACATCAATATAAACTGCCACACTGCAGACATCATAGCAGTATGACTGAAAAATTTTTAAAACTACGTCAGAAATCCAAATCATACACACACACACACACACTTTTTTAATCATCTGCAACAACTGTGTCTTGCCATTTAGCCTACATAAAATTTTGATTTGGGTATCTTTCTTTTCACTCTACTGGTTAAAGACCAGGAGATCATACGTAATGACCCTTGCTCTGGCTGGCTGGTGTCATTTATCTGTTAACAATTGTTAGTTATGGCTGCTCCAAAACTAGAGTTAAAAAAGGCAAAACCTTAGCACACAATTTTATTCTGATGTCTAGTTGATCCCAGATGAGAACGGTACCCTGTGGAAATCCATCTTGAAATCTTGGTATCACTCCTCTCTCTGAATGGCTAGTCATATTGAACTAGGTTTGGTATATATATCTGACTATACATGACATAAGTTTTGACAGTTTAGTTAACATTACTTCTGAATGGATGGTCATCTGTGTATAGGCACCAGACTTTGATCTAGATTCACAATATGTATGGAGCATTCTTGGGGATGACAAATTAAATGGTCAGTGTCATAAACTGAATAGTGTGTACCTCTTTTGATGTAAATTGTTAAGAGTATTAAATAGGCATATCTGCTCTTTGTATAAATGGAATACCAGTATTAGAATTTGGCACATGATTGGAATACCAGTATTAGAATTTGGCACATGATTGGAATACCAGTATTTGAATTTGGTACCTTGGAATACTTGAATTAGAATTTGGTACATTGGAATACCAGTATTAGAATTTGGCACATGATTGGAATACAAGGATTATAATTGGGCACAACAGTTTAACAAGAGATGACACACCCCTAGCAAGGGTTTCTTTAAAAACCAAATGTCAGGTTTTAGTAAGGCACCAGCAACAGTTTTTTGTAAGACTATACATTTTTGTATTTTTTTTATATTTACAGCATTAAATCTGTGCTTCCCATGATAGAGGATAGAGCATTTAAAAAGGAGCCATCTGCTAGTAATCAGATGGAAACAGAGAAGGTTATTGAGAATAAAACCTTGAGGTCAAGCGAAAGAAAAGAAATAAATGGTCTCGATACATCCACAGCTCATGCTTTCTGTAAAGATTCTCAGGATGTGGATATAGCATCTGTCCGATCTCATCTGAATTCATATCTTCAGTCATTTTAAATGTGAACTCCATTTGTGATTTTAAAGTTTCAGTAATTGTGACTGCTGACTTTAGTGTTGTGTCATTTGATCTTTAACTTACATTGTTTGAGAACTGTAGAACTTGTGAAAGATTCTGTTGAGACATATTAAGATCAAAAGTTTCATCAAACTACCTTGTATTTTGATCAAATTTAATCATCTGTTGTTTGATGACAGACAGTTGATGGGAGATGATATGACACAGTGGATGACAAATAAAGAGGGAAACAGTTCTGTTGCAAGCTTTGCCAGAAAACATATGCAGCCCTGTACTTTCATAGGCTACTAGATTATTTGCAAATTTAATCAATTACATGATGAGGTCTAAAATCATTCCTGTATCACAAGTATGTGGAATACTTTGTGCATTTTGGCATTGGCTTGCTGTCTCAGCCAGTCACAACAATTGGTCACAGAATTTGAAGAAATAGGAATCTATGGACAAGAACAATAGCTAAAAACAAACAGCTGCCACTTCAGTGTATTTGGTATGCTACATCATTTTCTGCAATATTGCTCAGTAGTATAATTAGAAGCAAAACTGGCTAAAATCACAATGACATTTTTGCACTTTGCAACATCAACCTGTACAACAAAAACTTATTTAAAAAAAATATGTCAGTACTAGTTTTTAAAAGTTATGAGTTTAGTTTTCTGAAGACATGGCTGTTGTGATTAATATTTGTGGTCACAAATTCCAATCTTTGATTGTTTTGGGGAAAAAACTAAATTTGTAACTATCACTTATTATCAAAAAAGTATATTCATGTTGATTTTGTAATGGTTATTTTTGGTTTGATTAAATTGTAAGATGGTATTTTTGCTTTGTTTTTTATACCTTGCAGAAAAATATGAATCTGTTTTCCATCCTACATTTTTTTTTCATGGTTTCCAATTCAGTACTGAGGTCATACTCAGCTTAAGTAAACAAAACATACACAAAACAAAATAATATAGTACTTATATACATATGAGATTCTATCTGACAAACAACATTTTTTTCCTCTGATGTGTTTAATGCCAGTATTGTATTCCTGCAGCATCAAACTCCAGCTCAACAGTCTTAGATTTTTGTTGAATCTTATTGGGTTGTGATCACTGAATACAATAATCAGAGAAGGAGCAAAACAAATATAAAAATGTTGCAAAGTCAGTATTAAACCCCAACATTCCTTCTCATTTGTAGAATAATTTCTCTGGTGTTTGTTTAGTGTCTTAGAAAAATAATACACTGGATGATCCACACTATTTTTATCTTCTTGAATCAGTACTCCACCAATCTCTGCATCACTTGCATCAACAGACATTTTAAATAAGTGACTGAAATTAACTGCAGAAAGAACTGGTGCACGTTTAAGTAAGGACTTTAATTTTTAGAAAGATTCCTAACACATGAAATGAACACAGTGAAACTTGGATTTTTCAAGCAACAAATCTGTCGGAGGCTTGGAGAAATTTGGACAAAATTTCTGATAATATCCAGCCATATCCAAGAATTCCATCAGCTGGTGGGAACTCGGAAATAGCAACAGATACTGGGAATTCAGAGACAACATTCAATATTACAAGTTTAACATCACCATGTCTTAGAATATGTCCAGAATAATGTGAACTTGGTTACAGTGCCTAATATTAAAGAAGCTCTAAGCGCTTTACAGTATTAGACAACACAAGAAAACATATAATGACAGGATTAAAAAACAATCTATGAAATTACAAAACATAAACATGCTGACCATAATTAAGGAAGTAAACACTATTAGGTCTTTAAGTCCATTCTTGTAGTCGAAATAGGCGAGTTTGAAGAGCACGCTTGAATGAGATCATGGTGTCTTCGTGCCTAAGATCTATGGGCATTTCATTCCATGCAGCTGAGCTCTGGTATGCAAAAGAATGTTCATATTGCTTCATTTTAACAGTGAAAACAATGAGAAGGTGAGTGTCAGAAGAGTGCAAGTTTCTAGATGGGGTGTACACATGGGTGAGGTCAGATAGGTATATTGGATTGGAGCCAGTGACAGTTTGAGAGCAAGGGGGAGGTATGCTGTTTTTTGTACTGTAAGGATCTAAGCAGATGTGATTTGAACTTTTTGAAGTTTCTTTAGTAAATACCGAGGTGAACCAGATAGAAGTGAATAAAAACAGACCAGTCTTGAAAGTAGTAAGAAACACACCTGTGTTTTAGTGGCATCAACAGAAAGAAAATTGCAAATGAAGCTGATGCATTTAAGCTCCAGATATGCAGCCTTGCATATGTTCATGACATGTTGGTGTAATGAGTATACTGCTGAGAGTGACACCTAGGTTTTGTACTGACTGTGTGAATTTAATGTTAGTACTGCAGATACATTTGAGTGTCATCAACATACAGTTGGTGAGACACTGGATGTCGATCTATGACACTTGAGAGCAGCTGAGTGTATAGAATGAAGAAAACGTGGTTGAGAACAAAGTCTTGTTCAACACCGAAATATAGGTCAGCTGGGCTGGAATGTTTTCTATTTACAGACACAATTTTTGTCTTTTGACTAAGTAGGACTTGAACCACAGTAAAGCTGTACTGTGAATACCAAATACATGCTGGAAATAATATATCATGGTCTATTGTCTCAAATTCCACAGACAAGGAGGTTGACAACTAATTTTTCAACTATCCAAAGCAGAGATGTCATTAACTACTTTCAGAAGGGCGGTTTCATTACTGTGGCATGGTGTTATGTTGACTGTATTCTGTATCACAATTCCATGGTGATGTTGAGTCAGTTGAAATTGTGTTCTTAAGTTTATCACTAGTGGGTTGAACTTTGCCCAAGAAATTTGCAAACCGGTCCCAAAGGTCGACCTGAGAGAAGGTTGTTGAAAGTGGTGTACATTTATTCCTTGACATTAGCATGTTTGTAATCTCAAAGAGCTCTTTGCAGCTGGATCTTTCAGTGATCTTAGTAACTGTTTATGACATTCTTCTTAGCAGCTTCACAGATCTGCTTAAGAATAGGGATACTGGTGGAAAGTCAAATCCTCTCAGTCTTACGGCATTCTCTTTTAGCAAAGCTGGTCCCTAACACTACTGTATCATGGAAAACACTTTTGAATACATACTCTGCACTTGGTTGCTGGGGCATGTTTGTCAAGCAATAAACGCAAGCACATGTCAAGTTATACTACCTTTGGAGGTAACGAAGTTAAGCTTGCATGGATATCAGCATGCTTCTGCAGAGTTCTGTTTTTCATGCAGAGGTTTCTCTTAGTAGCAAACAGATGGAGGGTTAGGGACTAATAAACTGAGATGGCATCTGACATGGGTGATCTGATACAAGTTTGTGGGACACTGATGAAGACAGTTGAATATCATCATCAGGTCTATATAGAGTTCAGTCTAAAATGTGACCATATTTATGGGTAGGTTGGCTAGCTGGCTGGCTGAGGTTGAAAATGTGAATAGAATCTAGGAGTTTTTGATGTGTGTGGGTTTCCAGGGCAGTCAAAGTGAAAGTTGAAGAATAATCAGGTTGCCACCTTTTGAATTTCCATACTCTAGGAGGTTAGGAAACTGCTCCAGAAGGAAAGATTCAGTCGGCATTTTGTTTTTCTACTAGGTGGGTGATAGAGGCAGAAACAGTGGACTTACCTTTGTTCCATTATGAGTGAGGTTTGGACCTTTTCAAACGATGTGTTCGAAATTTAAAGTTGTAGTGTAGTTAAGACAGTGAATTATGGAGCTCTTTGCAAGGATAGCAATTCCACCTCCATGGGAGTGATGTGGAATGACTTGATGGAGTTACCAGAGGGTGTCAGATCCACATACTTTGGCTTATCTGCTGAATTTTTTAAGCCATGTGTCTGTTAAGAAAAAGACATAAGTATCCTGACAGCTGATAAAGTTAATTATTTACTTTCTCTTTCCAGTGGTCCTAA
Organism: Megalonaias nervosa; assembly: GCA_016617855.1. NCBI lineage: Eukaryota > Metazoa > Mollusca > Bivalvia > Unionida > Unionidae > Megalonaias > Megalonaias nervosa. Next base: position 2,380 of record JAECUM010029109.1, on the reverse strand, counting down.
TAATTGGGCATTGAATAATATAATACACGGTGATTAATCAGACTTCGAGGTTGATAATTTAAAAGGAATATGAATTAAGTTTTCAAACTGCTGTGAAGGAAATGATGAAGGGAGATAACTGAAATTTTCTTCCAGTTCTTTGCTGGCCAGCTTTGAGATATTTCTTTTTTTTGCTGCTGTTTACGTTTAAGTAAAGATGAATGTAGGCCCAGGTTGTTAAGTCTAGTGCACAATATAGTATCGAGCACCAAATACAAAGCACTGCAAAAGTCACTTTACCAAAATTAACTCGGATTTCTAGATATCAGTGTAGATGATGACATCATCTGTTATGACTCTATGGTCTTAAACTTAGTAGCAGAAAAGAGCAAAAACCAACAGTTTTATAAAATTCAACAAATAATTTATTTTCTTAGAATATAAAGTGAAAATTTAAAATGAACTTAACAGTATTACAGTATTGTGAATTAAATCCCAAATAGTCCTAAAACTTTTATCACAAGCCTAAATGTATAGAGTTCCAAATGGAAATTCCAACATTGAATGTGCTGATGTACCAATAGCCTCAAAAGTGCAAATATGCCAACATCCTTGATGTATAACAATGATATAATCCAAAATGTTCTTGAATGAGTTCACAATAATCCCAAAATAGTGATTTAGTCCAAACTTGATTACTGACCAAGGTCAATCACATGATACAGATATAAATAATATATAATCATCGAGAAAAATACAAATTAAATACACAGAACACCTCCCCTCAAAAACAAAATGAAAGATAATACAATAAGGCTTTCGTTCACATATTAGTCAAATAAATAAAGATAATGTCTTGTGAATTATACAAATTATACATGAAATAGAACTATGGTACTTATATATACATGAAAGTGTATATACAATTAGATTATCATTTCCCTTGATGTGCATGTCAATATTGTATTCTTGCAACATCAAACAACTCTACCTAAAAATCTCCGATTTTTGTTATCATTTTGTTAATGAAAGTAAGGGGGTTGTGATCACTGAATACAACAATTGGAGAAGGATCTGAACTAATATACATTTCAAAGTATTCAAAGTCAATATTAAAGCTATACTTTCCTTCTTGAATTTAGAATAATTTCTCTGGTGCTTATTTAATTTTTAAACAAAATAACATTGGATATCAACACCATTTTTGTCTTCATGAATCAATACTCTTCCAACCCAGTATATCACATGCATCAACAAACAATTTAAATGATTGACTGAAAATTTGGAGCTGAAAGAACTGATGCACTCTTACATATGAACTTTAAATTATCAAAGACTCCTGACATTTGTCAGACCAATGAAACTTGGTTTTCTTACTTAACAAATTGGTCAGGGGTTCAGCAGTTATGGAAAAACCAGAACAAAATATTTGATAATATGAAGCAATACCCAAAATCACATCAGTTCCTTTTTACTGATAGACACAAGGAATTCAAAGACAAACCTTGACCTTAACTTCTATATGTTTAACCTGACAGTGTCCCACAATATGTCCTAAAAATGAAACAAGCATGGCAGTTCTCACCTTGGACCTAAATTAATAGTCAAATCTGCATCACTCAGTAGATAAAGAATTTTCAAATTGTTTCTCAGTGATCTCTCCAGGTATCTTTGTAGATAATGACATCATCAAAGCAAGCGTCACAATAATCTAGACCAAATGTAAACATGTTCATTAAGCACTGGAAAGTTGAAGGTGAACCTTTCATAACAAAAGGCATCACTTTATATTGATAAAATCCATCTGGAGTTAAAAATGCTAAAATTTCCCATGCTCTTTGAAAAGGTCAAACTTGGTGACATATTTTGCATTACTAATTCTGTCAATGCAGTCATCGATTCTTGGCACAGGAGATGAATCTGTTTTGGTGATACTATTCACTTTTCTGTAGTTGGTGCACATGTGGAAGTATCTGGTTTTGGCACTAGATTACATTTGTTTGTGTAATGGGGATCATGTGTTCCACCTGTCAGATTTAATTCCTTTAATATTTATTGCATTTCCCTTCCCTTTCTTTTCTCTCTCTCTCTCTCTCTCTCTGCATCTGTCTCTTCTTTTCCTCTCAGAATTTGTATTTCTTTCTCTCTCTCTCTCTCTGCATTTTGTATTTCCCTCTCTTCTTTTTCTCTCTGCCTCTCTGTTCTCTCTGCATTTGTCTGAATGTTTCCTCTTTCTGCATTTATATTTCTCTCTCTCTCTGTGCATTTGCATTAATCTCTTTTCTTGTTTCTGATATGCATTTCCATAATTTCTTTCTGAAGCTGAGATTTTGTTAATTCCAATTCCATGTTTTTTTTTTAAAACTAATACCTTTAATCTCCTATCAAAATCAGAGACAGA
>JAECUM010029108.1:0-94920 GCA_016617855.1 Megalonaias nervosa | reverse complement strand
AGCGTGGGTATTTGAGAAAGCTTGTCAGTAGCTTCCCGTGGTTTGGTAGCTATTCCCTGGATTTTCTCCGAGGTCTTCTTCCAACAGATATACTGTCCGGCATGTGTAGCCTGTCATAATAAAAATGGCTTTAAACCCTAAACAATAACACCATATAGAAGGGAGACAGATATGACAGCTTTCATTGTATGGTTTGGTAGAGATTGAAACCGTCATTAGCTATTTTATTACATATATACAGATGAATAATAATGAACATAAGTAAGTAAAATAGCAGATCTATCTTGCAGGCGTTGGGAACTCTTTGAAAAAATATAACTGCGATAATTTCCTACAAGGAGGAAGTGAATCACTAGATATTGTGACACGATAAATTCACTAACGAATTAGTTATGGTGATTACTTCCTTGTTGTGTGCGAAAATTCACCTGTATTTCCTTGTATTTTTAAGATATTGTTTTGAGGTCATCTTCAACGTTGACCAGAACCTTCCCGCATTTACAAGCGCTATAAATCTTTTTCTTTTTAAGAAATATAGTCGGTTACGCTTTCTTCAGTCAGTTTCCCTATTTTTTAAACCTGCGACAAAATCTAACAATAGCAATTAAGAAAATAAATATGATTTGAAACGAAGTTCGTCACACAGCGTCTCATCTCAAAGTTATATAGTGTAATACATAGACTTGCCTATTCTTTTCACACTTGTTCGTTATCATCATCATCAAGATCTTTCTTTCAAGAAGCACGTTCATTTTTCACATTTGTTCAGTGATATTTTCTCAACAACCGATATTGAACCAAATTTCGAACAGAGGAGAAATTCAGACTGATAAATACAGAAGTCTGGAGTCTAACTTGTACTAAAGCCTGAATAATTTACTTTGCAATAAGATCTTGAAGTGAGATATGTTAGATGTACCACGTCTTGTGCTGCTTCCTACACATTGACTGTTTAATAAAGTATAAGGGGAGACATATCTCTTATTCATTGATCAATCAGATTTCATTACTGTTTCTATGGAAGCATAATGAATCATCCCAATAAAATTGTCACATCTTTTTCGTATACATAGTTGTTTTCATATGCTTAGTTGTTGGAGTAAATAGACATGTTGCTCGATGATATTGGGTGACATTGGCAAATAGTCATATAAAAATGTGGACAAACCATGTAATCAGTTTCTATTACAACCTTTCTTTCCATTTTCTTAGTCAACAGTCAAAATCGCTGGGACAGTAGGGAGACATTACAGAGAGGACGCCACACGTTTCCTTTTCAATACCGAGTTCCTGGTGGAATCCCGTGCTCATTTGAGGGCCCGGATGCACACGTGCGATACACAGTTCAGGGCATTATCGTCCGATATAATGGGGAACATATTACGACCCGTAAGGTTCTGACCGTCCTCAGGGAATTTGATCCCAGAAAGGACCATGCGGACAAATCTATAGCCCTAGTAAGTATACGAGAGTATGAGAGAACATTACATTAAAAGCGATGGTAGTCTGCTTTAACACGATTTTCTTTTCCAACGGATTGCCCGCCTGATCTCTCGATCTCTCTCTCGATCTCTCTCTCTCTCTCTCTCTCACACACACACACACACACACACACACACACACACACACACACACACACACACACACACACACACACATGCATACGCATATTTACTGTGCGCATATACATATATATATATATATATATATATATATATATATATATATATATATATATATCCAGCGACAAAGGACCTTGGTTTTGTTTGAAGGAATCAGAATGTGGAAGCAAATGCAAAGCAGCAGTACTGGTATTGCATCATGGCATAAAGTTGGAAAATGGAGCGTCGAAAATAACAATGTATCCCTACGTTCATATTTAATGTATAGACTTCCTCATGGAATTATAACGATAATACATAAAAATAAACGCACACAAAGAATGACATGCGTACAACAATACATATTTACTGCGCGACTAGAAAGGGAATTATTTTCTATGGATACGGGAAGAAATCTGGATCGAAGCTATAATGCTTGTCGTGTCCTAGCTACTTATATCATCGCGTGTAAATATGGCGACATAGGTATCGGTACATTATTTTTCACTCTGAGCTTTACATATCTGATATAATTTCCACCATAAGAAACAAAGACATAAATCTCTTTACATGATTATGAAAGGCAGCGAATAGATGCAATAATAATAATAATAATAATAATAACAGCAACACTACAAAAATAAAATTAATAACGATATCGCTAGATCAGGCTGAGGTGGAGTAAATTGATATAAAAGAAAACGATTCACAGCGGTTTAAATATAACACTTCGGGACTAGAATTCTTCGTTTAAGCTAAATTCCCTTTGTGTTCGCAGCCCATTATCCAATACATCTCTTTATGACTACATTCATAGTTTGACCATTTGTGCTTTGACTTAATTAACGTCATTTCTAGGGACTGGAAAATGTGTCTTGCTGAGCTGAAATCGTTGCAAGTTTATGTTCCTGATATGGTTTTATGACAGTTCGTTCTTTTTCTAATTTCAACTGCTTTGTCAAAGTACTGAATGGCACAAATCGTGCACGACAGGGCGTAAATAATCTTTTGATGACGTATCTTAACCAGTCGCTAACATTGTAAGTAATTCCTGTCGATGAACTCTAGTCTCACGCATTTGCTTGCATATTAGATAACTTCTATCTTTACAGCTGTGTTACTGCTTCGGACTATTGTTTGAGTTCAACTGGATACGAATAAGCTAGTCTTTAGAGTGCATTGGTTGTCTGTAATATACCCACCAAGTTAGGGAACTGGGCACTCTAGATCATTTGCATAAATAAATTCTGAAAGCCAACTGTGGCCAAAGCACATTACAAAAATATAAATACAAGTTCGATTCCTTCTTCGCACGGTCCTTTCAAGTAGTAGCACAACAGTGAGCACCAAAATGACACCCTCGTATTCCAATATATTTGGCGACGCTAGAGCAAACATTTTAGTATCAAGCACCCCTCAAACACCTAAAATGAATCAAACACCCCACAAACCCCTAAACTGCTGCATAGCTATTGTTGACATAGAGAACAATGGGTAGAAATACTAGAATAACATCAGCAGTTGTTTGGATTTGTCCATCCCAATACCAAATTCATGTACGAGTCATCAGACAAGTCTAGTGTAACCCACCCCTCCGATATCAGAGCTCTTATGCAAGATAAAAACTTAAAAACTGACTTGTACAGCAAGCCGATCGTCGCCCTTCAACATTTCTTATCAGATGTTATTCTAACCACTAAAAACTTCCCGTTCAGCCTGTGTGTTCGCATAAAACGAACCTGTTCAAACCAGGAAATGCTTAAATACTATCAAATGAGCATTTTGTTGTGTCGTAATATTTTGATTGAACTGAGTGGTAAGCAGGCTCCTGAAAGATGACATTCAAAACTGTGTTGACCTTGACTTCGTTTATTATTGACTTGTGACCTGATTGGTTGCGAATACCGGAAACCAGCGAACGGTGATGATTTTGTTTTATGTGGGGTCCAAACGGATTAAAAATAATGTAAATGTCTTGGTTGTTTCCACTTATAGACTTCAAATTTTTGATTGCATTCATAGAGGTTTTTTTGTTTTTACCTCCTGTTTTTAATATTATCTAACTATAACTTTTCCCTGACAATTTGACCTGTACCTTGTCTTGTTTATCTTACGTCTTTGTTATAAGATCTTGTCCCTTAGCAGTATTTTTAAATCCCCTTTTTATCCGATTATTTCACTTTTTAAGGTGCTGTTTTGATTTTGCTTGTTTTAGTAATCTTTGGTACTCTTTCCGTCATTCCTGTTTTTTTCGTTAAGTGAAAGCTCTTTGCTTTGCCTCCATCATCTTTTCCTCAAGCTTCATCATTTTGACCCAACAATCTATATTGCTCACATTTTTAGAAATCAGTGTTGTTTTTTTTTTACCCTGTTAAACTGTTTTAATCATGTAGCTAACCAATGTATCTGCTCCGTTTGTGTTTTGTGTGATTGGACTTCTTCCACTCTTCAATTTTGGAAAAATAGAACAACTATAACTTTAATTCTCTGGGTCATTTGGATCATAATTTGTAAATTATGGAATGGAGAAAGGTTTTGAAAACCAGTTTTTTGTATATTTTTGCATCGTTTCTTTACTTATGGTTCTTTTGATTGTTTGTTTAAATGTAGTATTTGGTTGCGTTCTCCATTGCTACTGTTGTGATAGTAATATGGTACACTACTGTTGTAGTAGTAACATGGTGAACTACTGTTGTGACTAGTAATATGGTAAACTAATGTTTGTAAGTAGTAACATGGTAAACTAATGTTGTGGCTAGTAACATGGTAAACTACTGTTGTGAGTAGTAACATGGTAAACAACTGTTGTGAGTAGTAACATGGTAAACTACTGTTATAAGTAGTAACATGGTAAACTACTGTTGTAAGTAGTAGCATGGTAAACTACTGTTGTGAGTAGTAACATGGTAAACTATTGTTGTGACTAACAACATGGTAAACTACTGTTTAAGTAGTAACATGATAAATTGATGTTGTAAGTAGTAATATGGTAAACTAATGTTGTAAGTAGTAACATGGTAAACTACTGTTGTGACTAGTAACATGGTAAACTACTGTTTTAAATATTAATACGGTAAACTACAGTTGTAAGTAGTAACATGGTAAACTACTGTTGTAAATAGTAACATGGTAAACTAATGTTGTAAGCAGAAAGATGTAAAACTAATGTAGTAAGTAATAATATAGTAAACTACTGTTGTAAGTAGTAACATGGTAAACTACTGTTGTGAGTAGTAACATAGTAAACAACTGTTGTGAGTAGTAACATGGTAAACTACTGTTGTAAGTAGCAACATGGTAAACTACTGTTGAGAGTAGTAACATGTAAACTACTGTTGTAGTAGTAACATGCTAAAATAAAGTTGTGGGTAGTAATATGGTAAAATAAAGTTGTTAGTAGCAACATGGTAAACAACTGTTGTGAGTAGCAACATGGTAAACTACTGTTGTGAGTAGCAACATGGTAAACTACTGTCAGGAGTAGTAACATGGTAAACTGCTGTTGGGAGCAGTAATATGGTAAACTACGGTTGTGACTAGTAACATGGTAAACTACTGTTGTAAGTAGTAACATGGTGAGCTACTCTTGTGACTAGTAATATGGTAAACTAATGTTTGTAAGTAGTAACATGGTAAACTAATGTTGTGGTTAGTAACACGGTAAACTAATGTTGTAGTAGTAACATGGTAAAAACTGTTGTGAGTAGTAACACGCTAAACTACTGTTGTGAGTAGTAACATGGTAAACTACTGTTATAAGTAGTAACATGGTAAACTGCTATTGTGAGTAGCAGCATGATAAACAACTATTGGGAGTAGTAACATGGCAAACTACTCATGGGAGCAGTAATATGGTAAACTACTGTTGTGAGTAGTAACATGGTAAACAACATTTGTAAGTAGTAACATGGTAAACTACTGTTATGACTAGTAACATGGTAAGCTTCTGTTGTGACTAGTAATAGGGTAAACTACTATTGTGAGAGCAGTAACATGGTATGCTACTGTTGTGAGTAGCAGCATGGTAAACTACTGTTGTAAGTAGTAACATGGTAAACTGATGTTGTGACTAGCAACATGGTAAACTACTGTTGTAAGTAGTAACATGGTAAACCAATGTTGTAAGTAGTAACATGGTAAACTAATGTTGTAAGTCGAAATATGGCAAACTACTGTTGTGACTAGTAACATGTTAAACTACTGTTAGTAGTAATAAGGTAAACTAATGTTGTAAGTAGTACCATGGTAAACTACTGTTGTAAGTAGTAACATGGTAAACTAATGTTGTAGGTAGTAACATGTAAAACTAATGCTATAAGCAGTAACATGGTAAACTAATGTTCTAAGTAGTAATCTGGTAAACTACTGTTGTAGTAGTAACATGGTACACTACTGTTGCAAGTAGTAACATGGTGAACTACTGTTGTAAGTTGTAATATAGTAAACTTCTGTTGTAAGTATTGACATGGTAAACTAATGTTATAAGCAGTAACATGGTAAACTAATGTTGTAAGTAGTAATATGGTAAACTATTGTTGGGAGTAGTAACATGGTAAACTACTGTTGTGAGCAGCAATATGGGAAACTACTATTGTGAGTGGTAACATGCTAAACTACTGTTGTTCGTAGTAACGTGCTAGACTAATGTTGTAGTAGTAACATGGTAAACTCCTGTTGTGAATAGTAACATGGTAAACTACTATTTTAAGTAGTAATATGGTAAACCACTGTTGTGAGCAGTAATATGGTAAACTACTGTTGGGAGTAGTAACATGGTAAACTACTGTTGTGATTAGTAATACGGTAAACTAATGTTGTAAGTAGTAACATGGTAAACTACTGTTATAATTAGTAATATGGTAGACCAATATTGTAAGTAGTAACATGGTAAACTACTATTATGTAAGTAGTAATGCGGTTGTTGTTGTTGTTGTTGTTGTTGTAGGGCTTAACGCCATTTTACAGCACACGATATACATGGCGGCCAGTGTTAATGGTGGAGGAAGAAACCGGGAAATACCCGGAAAGAACCACCGACCCACGAGAAGCTACTGGCAAGCTTTCTTATGGTAATATGGTAACTACTGTTTTGAGTAGTAACATGGTAAACTACTGTGTAGTAATATGGTAAAGCACTTATGTGAGTAGTAATATGGTAAACTACTGTTGTAGTAGTAACATGGTAAACTACTGCTGTGAGTAATAACATGGTAAAATAATGTTGTGAGTAGTAACATAGTAAATTACTATTGTGAGTAGTAACATGGTAAAGTACTTCTGTGAGTAGTAATATGGTAAACTGCTGTAGTGTATTGAAGAGACACGACATTCGAGTTTTGGGCACTAAAATAAATGGGATTTACTAGTATTTCGGATACAAGTTTACATGGTTGATTCTATTTCAGCTGTTTTCAATGTAGTGTTGGTTGCGTCTTCCATTGTTAATTTTGTGTATTTAAGAGTCAACATTTTGAGGTTTTGGCACTTTTAATTTGTGAAATTTTAACCATGTTTTTAATATGGTTCCCATATTTTAACTTGAATTTTCGAGTATTTACTTTTTCCATGCTGATTCTGGGAAGAATCTACAAAATGGTCATTTGCGTTCTGGAGTGTAAAGCTTGAACCATCCAGTATGTTGGCGAAAAGATAAAGCTTAAAAAGAACGATTAGAAGCCATATCAGAATCAAAGATAATATAAAAATAATATAAAATTATCAAACTAATTCAACTTAGCAGGACACTGTGTTTAGTCCCTTGCTTAGACATTCAGTGAAATCTAAGATGGACTGACAATGAACGTGAGGTAAACAGAAATATTGGATACTCTAGATGCAAACACGTGTGAATTTGGCTTAAACGGAAACCTTATGTCCAAACGTACTCGGATTAACCCAATGTGCGTCCATTTCGTTCTTGTCAGTTTGCTCAGCCTCGCTCTCTTCAAGTAACATGCAGATATTATTATTATTATTATTATTATTACGTCTTTTTCCACCACCTTCTCTTGTAATGTCAATACGTGCATGTATTTGTTTCCCCTAGTGGAAATTGTGTTATAGGTGTAAAACGAGAAATCGAACTAATTTACCGCTACATTTGACGCCCTATTTCCTCGCGATGACGTAGGTGACTAGACCACGCCAAGCACGATACGCTATATAGTCCTGCTAGCTTGGATATATAATTGTTCGCCTAATCTATAGATAAAAGCTCATGCTTCAGTCATGTATTATTTCATCTGATATTTTTCGGGGGGTTGTTGTTGTTGATTTTTTTAATTTCAAATTTTACATCATTTCACTATTATGCGTAGTATTGCTTCTTCGTGCTAAAATGTAAATATGTATTGTTGCACGTGAATCACTGTGTGTGTATTCTTTAATGACTCCTATAGAAGACGTTGAGTTAGGTTGTAACGTTTCGGAAGGTTTCTTATTTTTCACCACGCCAACTTGCGAGTGGAACGTAAGCTACAGGTCTTTGTCAATACTGTCTCCGACAGATCCTGTGCATTAAATGGTAGACCGAATCTCCGACCAGGAGTTATGGCTGAAGACACAACAGGAGCCCATATCCGACACCATCAACGAACGCAAGTGGAATGGATTCGACCTACTCTTCGGAGAGACCAGCCTAAGATCTTTTGCCATGCCCTAGATCGGAACCCTCAAGTCAAACGCAGAAGAGGACGACCAACCATGATTTAGCGAAGAACCCTGACCTGGACATCAACCTTAAGACCGTCCGCATGTCCTGAAGATCAAAAGAGATACAATAAGACCGCGACAAATGGAGAGCTGCAGTTTAGGCACTATGGTCTAGTGGAAATGAAGAAGAATGTGTGTGTGTGTGAGTGTGTGTGTGTGTGTGTGTGTGTGTGTGTGTGTGTGTGTGTGTGTGTGTGTGTGTGTGTGTGTGTGTGTGTGTGTGTGTGCACATACTTCGTTTGAAAACTATCAAGACTGAAACATTCGCAAACGGAATCCCCTTGAAACCGAATGATTATTTTTATCCTGAATTTTCCTTTGCTTAATTTAAAATATTGTCACTCAGTATACCGAAACCCTTCTTCTCTGAAAACCAAAAGACATTTCGGTCGAAAAGTTAATTTGCACTAAAACGAACCCTTGAAGCTGAAACTCAATCAGAGGGAGTGGCCATCTCATGATTTTGTACACAGCATTTAGCCACGCGGAATTGAATAGAAACCAACATACTAAACCATACGTTTGCTATAAAATTAACATTTTCAAAGGTATCTTTTTTCAAAATTTGTCTTGCTATTGATTTTGATTTTTCAGTGTATTTAAACTTTACTTGTAAATCTGATGATACCTGACCACATTCATTCTTATATGGAAATATTAAACCTCACCTCAGTGTATGTATGTGTTCCTTTGAACCTGTCAATAAATGTAATGCCGATCGATAGAAAATATAACATTCTATAAAATCAGCTGCAACTGTATTTAATGTCTGAAGAAATTATTTAGGCACAGAAAGGTTTGAGCAAGATGGGTCCTGCAATTGTCAACAGCTGATCCAAAACTGACTCGGGTTGAAATCACAAAAAACTACTCGCCAAATATGAAAAAGGGCACCAGATCCGTTTGAATGAGATTGTCACGGTGATGAAACACTCCTCATAGACCGTTGAAGGATCCCTCGAGAACCTCCTGAACACTCACACCTATTGGTCCTGAATCTTTCACCCCTCACACTGAGTAAACCATTATAGTCCTTCGAACTAACGTCACTATCAACCGCAGTATCCGGGTCACACAAAACCCACAGAGTCGCCGACTTCCGGTAACAACTCCACACCTGACGATTGCTTCCATAAGATAGATAGCTTCCGGAGAATACTCATTTGTATTGTGACGATGCAGAGATAATTTGGGCTACACGTACATACCAACAACTCGAGGCAAAACGGGTTTCGCACTGCCGAGACTTTGTGCGTGCGCTATGGAGTGAACCAAACTCTATATTTTGAAATAGATTTGGTTGAAACTATGCACCCTCGGGTAACGCATTTACAATCATATGTTATATAAACGTATTTTCGCACACACAATTCCGTGACATGGCACATCATTCAGACTTTCACACATCCTCCATACATCGCTGACATAGCCCTAAGTGATAATTTTGGCTGAATCCCGTTAGCGAACATTCGCAGAAGGACAGACGATTTGAACACCGTCAGTTTTCTAGTGAATGACCACGATATCAAACAGTGAGTGCAAAGGGCATCTTATGAGTTTATACTCAGACAAAGAAAGTGTGTAGAGGTTTACGGGATATAGTTTGAGGGGATCCACAGACGTACTATTTACTAATAAAGAACTTTGTTTCCAATTAGCGTATTAAAATATAGAAATATGTAATACCCCTCGTTTACACACACACACACACACACACACATACACACGTCTCGCCGACAATAGTATGTGACGCATTTGCTGATGTTGTGTCAATAATACCAGTTGTATGAGCTGACACGTAGTTATCAAAACAAATCACAACAGAATGACAAAATTACTTGGGAAATATCTACAAAAATAAATTGTGAAGAAAAACACATTTAGCAATGGAAGCATATACAGAGGGGAGATCTACGAAGAGAAAAATGTCAGGACGCTGCTTTAGTATAACTAGTTTTGAAATTGCTTGAAACTAATCATGACTATATCTGCATTTATAATAAACACTTAACGTCCATATTCACACACACACACACACACACACGTTTGTATTGTATTATTCCTCTTTGTCCTGATATATAACCTATACAGTCATCACAGCTACATCCTTAACAATACGTTTTTCTTTAAAAATATATCATAAACATGGTTGCCATGCTAGTAAGTTTTGATTGTTTCTTGTCTCTTTTAAAGACACCTCAGCAACCTCTAGAAGATCACGCTGAGAGGTCTGTGAGTACGGTATGCTGTCGCCCCGGTCGCATTTCTTGCTCAATGTCCATTATCAAGCGTGCCTTCGTCCCAGGGGAGACTGTCCGGGCAGACATACACGTACACAACATGTCGCTAAGGAAATCTGGGGCTGTCAGCTTTCAACTGAAACAGGTAAGTGGTCTATTATTTCAATAGAATGTGTGAGCCCCTATCGTAACTTTCTGTTTGTTAGTCTTTTTTTAGACCTTAAAAGATTTTCCATGGAATTCATTACAGCATTATTTGAGGAATTAATGCTTCTTATAATTTTTTTAAATATTATAAAGCGATATGTTTCGTATCTAATTTTTTTCAGAAACCTATAAACCATAAAACAAAGTTTAAAAAGAACAAATAACGGAAAATAAGGCAAAAATATTATCCCCACGGACGATACACAAAGTATATTGATTATCGTCATTTGTAAAATTTTTCTTCAAATTGAACGCAGATTCAATGATGAAACGTTAGTGTTACAAATATCGATTTTTATAGCTAGCATAAGAACAGACAAATAATAGAAAGAACCCCTGAGACTGCAGCAGTATTAGCTGAACTGCTCAAGAAGTTTGGCTCAGGGGACAAAAAGAATGCTGACAAACAAATTAGAAGTACCCTAAACCTACTTAAATTTGCGTGCTATTTATTTTCGTGCAATTTATTTGAGTTTAACATCTACGAAATACTAATAACCACCACATTGTACTTTAGAGAACTTATGATAAGTTAGAAACAACTTGCCGCATGCATGTGTGATTTCTGAAAATATCAAAATTTAGTAACCGCAAAAAAGTAATATAGACATGTTCTAATTTTAAGTTGGTAGATCGCTAAATCGGCGTCAGGATGTGCCAAGACTGATTTCCATGTCTGCGAGCAGTTAAAAGAGAATGAAAATTACACGTGAGGGCAATATTATTTCAAGAATATATACAAAAAGTGCAAACTCGAATAGTTTTGGCAAACTATTTATTAAATGATAGAGTTGTATGTTTATCCTTTACTGAAAGTTTTTGTCATTTACGTTTGACCATCCTTCGACTTTCCATGCCATTTGATTTTTTTTTAAATTATCTGTATCAGTTAATTAAGACGATTTATTTTCCAGCGAGTTGCTTTTTGTTGTTTTTTTTAAAGGTGAGATTAGTATCTTGGTTAGTATTTGATACCATAGCTAGGTGTAGCCTAGTGTAACCAAGTGTAGCTACGTATTTGGATTTTACGAGAAAAGTTCTACACTATTCGTCTTCAATCGGATTTCGAGTGCATAACTTGCAGATCATTTAAACTCGATCAAGATTTTAAGGCCGTCTAGACCCAGACACTATTTAAGATTGATAGGATCCGTATCCAACTCCCGTCATTATCTCTTTATTTTAAAATGATTAAAATTTACGTCTCATGCCAATTCTGTTTTAAATCTGCAATGTTTAAACTTAGTACAAACTGCTTACCCGCCATTGAAAACAAGACCGTTTGAATTCATTCATTTTATGCACTTTTCATCAGATTTAGTAAAGGCTAATTATTCATCATTGGCACACATTTCAGTAGAACGTAGATATATAGTTAATTTACTTACATGTTATAAGTCAAAACGATGGTAAATTATTTGTCTGCTTTCAACAATGCTGAAAAAGTGAACCATTACAGGAATTTCCTTTAGTGAATCATTAATGTCGAAACCTAAAATTGTTTGAAGTTTCATATGCCATGGTTTCATAATTTTCTTGCAGAATATAATATATTTCCACACATGCGTATATTATCTATAAATTTTATTAACTTTCACTTTTGTTGACATTTAATGATCCACAATAAGCGCTGAGTACAAGATAATTAGATGAATGGAACCTTCGCCCTTATTACACGTGTTATTTCGCGCACATTTCTTAACCTGAACCGACGCTGTCAAGTAATCTAAATAGACATTCTATTTGCAAATAAAGGAATGTTGCTCGAAGGTGCAAGGACTGTGTGATGACACAGCTTGACCAGCAGGAAGTTTTTGTCAACAGAAATGATGTTTACTAAAATATAAACTCTACGCATTATTCAATTGCAAAGTTAAAGGGAACTAGTCTTGAGTTCAACTGATATATCGATCCCTGTGAGTGATGCCAGAATTAGTCCATGCCCCGACACCTTGTGCACGTACTATACATGGCTTTCCGTTTTGATTTTCAGGGGTGGGGGAGTGGGTGGGGTGGGGTACATCGTGTAGCAATACCATTTATTTCATATTTGAAAATCAGTTTTTCAGTGTATTCTCAATACTTCAGAATTAAAATTACTTGCTTCTTGATGTAAAATAACCTACTGCCAAATCTTTGTATCGCGAATAGCTTGCCGCGAACGCCATTTCAAAAACTGCCTGGATGGAAAAGAGGTCCTCGCCGTTCTTAATCAGTTCCTATGATTCACAGTGATGGTGCTGCAATACATTTACTTGTGAATTTATTATATTTGAAAATTTCAGTAAGTGCGTTTCCTTTCACATTTTAATACATAATATCTTGGTTGTGATAATCCTGTCAAGATGCACCGTCGATCCAGAAATCACTGCGCAACTTGCATCACCACCTGTCAAAACTTCCCAAATAGGTGTATCTCAATGGAACCTTTCGTCGACATTATCCATGGAATAGCTGTCAAAGATATGTACATGAAATATGAAATAAAATAATATCTGTGATTATTTCCCCTTATTGGCACCCAACTGCACATCGTTGAGTTCATAGAGTACGCTTTTTCCTGCAAAGCAGGGTAAGCAAATGAATTCATTGCAATTCAGTGCCTATTTTGTATAAACTTGTCATTGTTGATGTCTGCTTTGAAAGCAACTAAAGGCTGAGACATAACATAATAAAATCCAACTTCAGACCACATGTATATGCTTGTAGATAGCCATGACGAGATTTGATTGAACGCTAGTACATTTGACTCTTTTTTTTTTTTGTGGGCTGTTGCTAAGAAGTTTTAATTAACGAACAGCAAAGAAAAGCTGAAAAATATCACCATTTTAGCAGCAAAAAAAAAAAAAAGTAAAATCAGGAACCATGACAAGCTTTGCCCCGTAATGTATCTCAATTAATGGCAGATAGACGTACATACATACAGACAGACAGATATACACATACATACATACATACATACATACATACATACATACATACATGCATACATAGATACATACATGCATACGCATATACATACATGCATACATGCATACATACATACATACATACATACATATGCGGCCTAAGACGCAAGCTGTTTTTATAAGAAAATTAATAATACATTATAAACCATTCAAATGATACATAATTCATATTGCAACAAAACTCAAAGCGGCATCACTTACACACCAAGGCAGGAAATATTGCTTCCATGCCCCAGCGCGAACATATAAATTTCATTTGTACCACAGATGGTTTCGCAAATATCATGGAAAAAGTGAGGCTTCATATATTGATTCTTTCATTGGCACTCATTTTGGTATTCAAGCAGCAAGTTAAATAGCCGTAAAACGGGCACTGTTTGGAGCTGGTCTTGAGCTAATTCAGACCTGTACTTACTCAGACAGACAAATTAGTAGTCAAAAGTTTGATAGTTCACAATTCATCATTTACTAATGAAATATAATTTCTTTGATGGTTACACCATCCAAATATTGCCAGCTCTGAAACTAATTCCTGATCGTTTGAAAATTATCAGCCATATAAATACTCCAATTATCCTTTACAACAATAAAATTGCTTACTGAAAAGGTATGATATGTATTTCAGACGTACAAGTTCACAAAATAACAAACAATACAATCTGTTTCAACTGTTGAAGGCAATATTTTAAACTTAGTTCAGAAGGTAATTTTGGGTGATAATGGCTGTGTCTGAGCTGAACACATCACGGTATGATTTCATTAATTAATTACAGATTCAAAAATTCAACTAGAATATGACAATGGTGTTGAAAATACTTTTCACCTAATGACTTCGTGATGCAAACAGGCTGCATTGTTTACAGACTGCTTTTTCGGTGCTAAAAAAAATATTTGATATCCTTTCTGTATTTTTGGCAGTAAGAATTCCTCTAAAAATTAAACATCGGAACATATGAGAAGATTAATAATAGTGGAAGTTATGGAATTGGAACTGCACACATTTAAAGACAATGATCGCAAAACAAATAAACAATCATTTATATTGAAAGTAATGGTTGCGAGAGATGGCCTTGTTTAATTTTGGGAATTTGTTATTTCAAGTTTCTTGCCGTGTTGCCAACTCGATCCAAAACGCACCAACAGACCAACTAATGCTAACATTAGCAATATGGTATAATCAGCCAAGAAAGAAACAAACTCCAGCTGTTTTTAAAAAGCAGCTTATTTCACTGCTAATCATGCTAGACAACGATGCTCCTTCCACTGTTGGATAGCTCAAGGCGATGGTGGGCAATATTGTTCATGATTGTTCCATCAATGACTCTGTGTCCCATCACCACTACCACCAGCACTTGTTCCTCACTCACTTCCAGTTAAACGGTTTTGCTATAAACATATTGACAGTCGATGTCTATAGCTGGAATTGTCGCAACAACAGTCATATTTTTCTCTTGAAACAATATTCTAAGCATTTCACCTGATGATAACTTTTCTCTAGCTTTTGATTTTATGTTTTCAATTTTTGTATGGAAAGTTAAGCCGTTAAATGTCCAAGGAAAAGTTATTTTTCTACTTTCAGCATTTTGCAAATGTTCCTTTAATTTTCACTTTTTGGTTACATCTGTTATTTTATTGTTCTGTTTTTTTATTTCATCTGTCTCGTTGTCACACTTTTCAACGTCTGATTTCACATGTTCCATTCATCTGTTCAGCAACTGATGCATTATCTATATAACCTCTTAATTATTTCATTCTGGCAAAGTAAATAATGCGCGCTCTGCAAATCGAAGATTTCCACATCAAAGTTGCGGCTTATTTGATTTCCAGACTGTTCATTTATGTTGATTATTTTCGTCTCTGTTTTCTCAGGAACTTATGTTGTATATATGAGGTACCTGTTAGTTCTTTTGAACCTTTGCCTTGTGTTTCATCTCTTAGGAGACACAAGACCTTCAAATGCAACCTTTGCCTTGTGTTTCATCTGTTAGGAGACACAAGACCTTCAAATGCAACCTTTGCCTTGTGTTTCATCTGTTAGGAGGCACAAGACCTTCAAATGCAACCTTTGCCTTGTGTTTCATCTCTTAGGAGACACAAGACCTTCAAATGCAACCTTTGCCTTGTGTTTCATCTCTTAGGAGACACAAGACCTTCAAATGCAACCTTTGCCTTGTGTTTCATCTGTTAGGAGACACAAGACCTTCAAATGCAACCTTTGCCTTGTGTTTCATCTGTTAGGAGGCACAAGACCTTCAAATGCAACCTTTGCCTTGTGTTTCATCTGTTAGGAGACACAAGACCTTCAAATGCAACCTTTGCCTTGTGTTTCATCTCTTAGGAGACACAAGACCTTCAAATGCAGGGTTAACAAATGCTGTGTGTCCTTGTGATAAGGGCATGACATAAGCAATTATGTGTTACATTTGCTGTTGAAAATCAACCAACCAACCAAACAATCATCCTCGTGTTTCTTTTGGAACCCATTATTTGACGGAAAAGTTTTATCAGCGATTGTACTTTGTTTTATAAATATTCACCAGTTGTTTGCTTATATCCATATCCTGCTTTTATTGCGTTTTCAGCTAACAGCTTCTTAATTTGTTCACTTGTAATATTCGTACTTTGTGTCAATAATATTGACGTGTTATGTTCAATTTTAAAAACATTTCTCATTAATTAATTTCGTTGTTCGTCTAATTTAAAACCATATATATCTTCCCTTTTTCTAATCTTATAAAAAAAATTCTGCTTGATTTTTTTCTGGTTGGGATACAAGGTTTGGTCCCAAAGCATTATCATCAAGCTTTTTTGTTTGATCAACGTTTTCATTGCTCGCTGTTATACAGTATTTTCATCTTTGATTTCACTTTGTGACACTTCAACTTCATCATTGCCTCCACCGTTTCCCATATTTAAACAGCTTCAATTGATCAAGCTCAACTTTAAAAAGAATTGTTTCGTGGAAGAGAATTAAATCAGTAGAGAATTAAACCATTCAAATTGATATATTCATACCAGAATATACAATTTGCAGCGTATGGGGCCTTCGAAAGATAACTTGTAGAACTAAAGGTGAGGCGGAAACAAAAAGCAAAAAAACAAACCAAGCAATCAAATTGTATTCTTTTCGATACAAACTTAGTTAACATATCCAAGAAAAAAAGAATAATCTAGGATTAGAAAATCACTAGAGAAAGTAACTTCATAAAAAAAGAATGACCAACGCGCACGAGTGTGTGTGTGTGTGTGTGTGTGTGTGATTTGGACTCTTTACGTAGCTTTAATAATTTTTTCAGTCATATCGCTACGATATCTGCATTGTGACAGTTTACAGTGATGTCTAGTACTGGGTCATCATGCCACAGACAGGTGGCATCGTGTCCCACCCAGTCGCATTATCCTGACACCAGTCCTACCTCTAACTTCTTAATGCTAAGCTCCAAGCTAGGCACTTGCTAGTACCGTTTTTATAAGTCTTTGGTGTGACTCGGTCGGGGCTCGAACCTGCGACCTTCCGCATCCGAAGCGTACGCTCTAACCTCTAGGCCACTGGAATGTTGTATGACCAAGGTAGACGTGAACTTGGTAGCTGGATAAACGTTCACAAGAATTTGAGAAAGCTAACGTAGAGAGACTGAGACGAGGGGAGATAAATTAACGTTGCCTGTATTTTGTGTTCAAAGTCACACTTAAAAAATTGAAATGAAATGCACTGCTGATTCCATTTTCGCGAAATGAAGATTCGGAGCCACTTTCACAATCTTCAAATCATCAAGTTTAAGAAAGAAAGATAGAAGTAGATTTCCTTCGTGAAGCTGCCTATTTTTGTCAGGTTTGTTTTTCGAATTTTCGTAGGGTCATTATCATAACGGGCCTTCTTGGACGAATATGAATTTTGGAAAGGTCAACTTTGATCTAATTTCAAGCCAAAAATTCCTATGGATATATCTTGATAGCAGTGATTTTTAATAATTAAAATATAAACACAAATGTAAATTAAACTGTCGCGGTAACATTTCCAGCTTAGTGCTCTTCAGAAATTCCAACGCACCACATCATATTCCCTCTGTGTACAGACTGGCACACACACAGACACACGCACACACACACACACACACACACACACACATAGAAAAGGAAATAGACGCTTTTCTCTACGAGGCTGTATACGGGGTAAGGCAGGATGACGAAGATAAAGCCACAATCTACATCAGATTCTCATGGCTGTCAGACTTCGATCTTGTTTTGAGGAAATTAACAAAACACTCTTTTTAGTACAGTTAAAGAACTATTTTAAAAAGAAGATTAAACATTTTGTATTGTCAAGAAGGCATCTCCCCAAGACAGGAAAATATCATATATGCACTGCAAATACTCCTGGTAGTATTAAACCTTAACAAAATGTATCAGTGACAATACTTAAGTAAGGGCAAGATGCCATTATTGTACGCATATCGTTTGATGAAAAGCTGAAAGGAGATGCTAATCACTAATTGGAAGATGCTAACCACTAATTGGAAGGTGCTAATCACTAATATGAAGATACTAATCACTAATTGGAAGATGAAAACCACTAATTGGAAGATGCTAACCACTAATTGGAAGATGCTAATCACTAATAGGCAAGCGATTTGACAAGCGATTTGGCTTGCAATGTGGCTGGCAATTTGGCAAGCAATTTTTTCAAGAATGCGGGTTAAATACATAATCATTTCTAATGGCAGTTATTACCTTTGAATGACAACATTTTCAAGACGTATAAGTATCTGCCGCTGCCAGATTCGGTAAAAACCAACAAAATAAATCAATGTATCATGGAT
This sequence comes from Megalonaias nervosa, assembly GCA_016617855.1. Classification (NCBI taxonomy): domain Eukaryota; kingdom Metazoa; phylum Mollusca; class Bivalvia; order Unionida; family Unionidae; genus Megalonaias; species Megalonaias nervosa. The sequence goes on along the minus strand of JAECUM010029108.1, from coordinate 76,372 downwards.
GATTAACTGAATAAATTATGTTCAAGTGTGGTTGATCCAGAATATACTGTTATAAAAGCTATTCGGTTTATATTATATGGTACAAAATTAGTAATGCCTCTTGATCATTGTACATTTTCCATTATACAGTTAGTGACTGATCATTGTCCATTGTATAATTACTAACTGATCATTGTCCATTGTATAATTACTGACAGATCATTGTCCATTGTATAATTGCTGACAGATAATTTTCCATTGTATAATTACTGACAGATCATTTTCCATTGTATAGTTATAGACAGATCATTGTCTATTGCATATTTATTGACAAAAATCATTGTCCGTTGTATAATTATTGACTGATTTTGTCCATTGTATAATTACGGACAGATCATTGTCCATTGTATAAGTTTGTTCTTCTTGACTTGAGATTTGCCATTAGACTGGCAAAAACCTCTGAAGTTATTGAAGGTAGAAGCTAAGACACAAAAAAGGAAAGTGTTTTTATCAAGCGTAATACGATTACTTAATATTCAATGGCTCGGTCCGTTTACGACAGGTATATAAACATCTTTCAGCTACTACACCATTAGGGAAATAATTATTGATGTGGTGGCTGATGCTCCTTAAAAGAATTATATACATAATTCTCCCTGAGTTTTGATTCTTTATAAGAAAGAAAAAGAAGGTTTTCATTCCAACGATAGAAAACTCAATTTACTGTGGAAGGATTGCCCATTGTTTTATTTTCACTGGTATAAATCATGACAACAGTTTACAGAAGCAATGTAATATTTATTCCACGACAACAAAAAGCACTCCGAAGTAAATAAAGCAAGCGTCAAAAATTTCTTCACGGATCAACGTTGCATCTGGTTTGGCTTTAGAAATATACACAATAATATATTACAATGTAGAGATCATAAATTATTAGCTACGGTTCATCAAGGAATACACCTGCAGGCAAACAGAGGGAAAATATGCATATGTATACAAACATTTAAATTGATTTTGTTTCAGATACTAAGGTAAATATTCAAAACAAATATTTAAATTTATTCTGCTTTAAAATTTATCATTCATATAAATGTATGAATTACTAATCCAGGTTTTAGACGTTGTTAATTTGATGACTGTGACATGTGTAACATGAATGATGCAGTTCAGCAAGACGGTTTAGTAACCTGTATGATATGTCGTTTTGAAATTATTGCAAAATTCAAAGAAAAACGGATGGTAAAAGATATGTAAAACAAGATTTTAAGTCAACAGCAAATTATTCCACCAGAAAAGTGAGACTTCTGTTATCCAAACATTGTCCACATAAAATAATGAGTGATTACAGATGCAATGAATGTAGGTCGGATGATAATTTCCACTACATTTCTAAGACATTAAAAGAAAAGAATAATATAAAGGACTACATACTCGTATGCAAGATAATAATATTCTGAAAGGTAATAACACAAATTTGTAAGATTGCTTGTCTGGTTATGGAGGTATATAATTTAATTGCCAATTTTATGAAATTCAGGCATGGTGCTAAAATGAATGTCCCTTCACTATGGACAGGATATTTTCCAGGTATTATTTTGACACATCTATAAATATTATATTTTTTTTTCAAAAAATGGTTAACATAAAAGAAAATCTATATTGTAGGAATTTCTTGATCACATCGAGGCTAAAAATGAGGTAAATAATGGTCCTACATAGTGACACTGACAGAAGCAAATAGCATTTTTTATGGTGATTGGACAATTGACCCCTTGTCATCTAACCCAGTCAATTACACACACACACACCCGTCAAGCACCGCCTGGTCAGTTACCCCCCCCCCCGGTCAATCACCCCTTGTTAATTAGCCCCCCACCATGTCAACCACGCCCTGGACAACTACCCACTGGATATTGTTATTCCCCTGCATCAAAGAATCACATACACTGAATAAATAAGTAGAACCAGAAGTGAGAACGCTGCATGGAGCTGCCGTACAATATAAAGAACAAGAAGATGCCTTCATATGAGAAAGGTACTTTAATCAAATATGAATATGAATGTGTGTGTTTGTGTGCGTGTGTGTGTGTGTGTGTGTGTGTGTGTGTGTGTGTGTGTGTGTGATTTGGATTTTTTACGTAGCTTTAACAATTTTTCAGTTATATCGCTACGATGTCTGCAGTGTGGCAGTTTATAGTGATGTCTAGCACTGGGGCATCACGCAGACATGTTGCATGATGTCCCATCCAGTCACATTATCCTGACTCCAGGCCGACCAGTCCTAACACTATCCTCTTAATGCTGAGCGCCTAGCGAGGCAGTTGTTAGTACAATTTTTATAAGTCTTTGGTATGACTCCGCGACTTCTCGCATCCGAGGCGGACGCTGTAACCACTAGGCGACCGGTGCGGTCAGCATACATATGAAGATGTGTACCAAATATCACCAATTTTTAGTTGATTAAGTATGATAACAATTTTGAATTTAGAACCAAATGCATGATAACTACTAACTGCATGATAACTACTAAATGCTTGATAACTACCAACTGCATGATACCTACCAAATGCATGATAACTACCAACTGCAGGATAACTACCAACTGCGTGATAACTACCAAATGCATGATAATTACCAACTGCATGAGAACTAACAATTGCGTGATAACTACCAACAGCATGATAACTACCAACTGCATGACAACTATCAACTGCATGATAACTACTCTAAGGGTGCAAATTTATGTCGATCTATGAAGAGCACATTAATTTGGGCAGGTGAACGACTAATTAGATTTATGGGGACCGTGGCGTGTTAAATCGCCATAATGCACGGATTTGTAATGTCTGTGTCATGAGAGGAGTGATTCTTAATGAAGCGTTCGTTTATTTAACAGTCAGACAGACTGGAAGGGCAGGGTTAACTTCGATCTTGTATCGGAATTGTGAGATTTGAGATTTTCCAGAATCAGTTATTTGGGAAACTCGAGGTCACGCAGACTACAATTTTGGCGCCTAGTTATAAAGGGCGGGAGATATATTTAATCCGGACTGGTTACGCTAAATAAGGGGCGTGGTTCCCACACGAAAATTCTTGGGTTTAATATGTCCCATCACAAAATTTTAGTCAGTCTACGTTTTTCTGCAAGAGAAAACAAATGTAGGAGACTCCGAGTTTGAATTTAGAAGAAATTCACTCGTAAATAATTATCCAATGGATCTCGATGTCTGAAAAGTCGACGGACACGATTTTGGCGGTAGAAGCGAGCGAAGCTTGGAAACACACGGTATTTTGCGCCAGTTTCATCTAATTCGTTGATATCAATATAACGATTTGTTTGATTTGTTTGCTTATATTTGCATAAATTTAGTTGTTTAAATTCGTAGATCAATTTTCTTGATATGAATACAACTGTGTTGAGTTCATCTATATGAATCCCTACAATGATATTCTTTATATAAGTTTGACGAATTGTTTGAATGTGTCGTCTTGATTGTTATAGGAAAATATGTATCTACGAATTTCATGCCTTACTTTAGTTGATATGAGTTACGAGATGCCGTGTGAATTCATCGACCTTAGATGATTTCATGTATGATAAAGACTTGAGTGCGTATTGATTGAAATTAACGTTGTTAAACCATGAAGTGAGATTTCATATATGCTAAAGACTTGAATGTGTGTATTCGCTAGAATTAACGTAGTTAAGCCATGTAATTAATTTCATTCATTAATTTTTGTAATAGAGACGAGGACAGAACTGTTAGGTGTTGTGGGATGATAATGTGAGTCAGGTTGAAATAGCCGTTAGGAAGTACATTAAGCTTATGAAACTAGATTTGTTTATTGTCTGCCATGTTTAGCTTGACCAGATAGCCTTTGGTATCTGTTTGAATTCCGATAGAACGATATCTGACATAACGAGAGGGGAGTAATGATCTATTCCCAGTAGGATATCTGACAGAAGATTTAGGTTGCTTCTCTGTTTATTATTTGGAAGGTGAAATAGCTCCACGGGACGTATCCACGTACCTACCTATCGAAGTATCTACGTATCACGTACTTACATATCCACCTGCCCACACATAGTTCGAGGGCCGAAAGAGGCGAGACAATAGAGTTTGGAGAAGGGAAAAGTGGAAAGGACCAAGACGAACAGTCACAGTGAAGTTGGAGAACAGTCACAGTGAATTTGGAATGAACCGGAAATAATCAAGTTATGAAGTTGTACAAGGCAATGACTTCGATTGTTCACTCGATTCTGTGATGAACTAATTCTGTCATTTAAAACAGATCGGCTATTTATATGAGTATATTTGTGTTTGAAATTCGGTGAATGATTTCAAAAAGAAGTGTATCTTCCTAATGTAATGCATTGTCACGGTTGTTTATGTAATTGATTAAATTGTTATTTTCATGTACGGGGGCTCGTGTCATTCTGTTTTATATATCTGCTCAGGTCTCTATCTATTGCACCTATACGTTTCACACTTTATATTAATATTTACTCGATCCGGGCAATAACACCGAAGGCTATCACCCTCTAGATAACGATAACCCAATTTCCACTACAACCTACCCCCAACAAAGTGGTGGGCTACGTAGCAACTATCAAATGCGTGATAACTACCAAAGGCATGATAACTACCAACTGCATGATAACTACCAACTGCGTGATAACTACCAAATGCATGATAACTACCAACTGCATGATAACTACCAACTGCGTGATAACTACCAAATGCATGATAAATACCAACTGCATGATACGTACCAACTGCGTGATAACTACCAACTGCATGATAACTACCAACTGCGTGATAAGTACCAAATGCATGATAATTACCAAATGTTGTTGCTGCAACTGTACAAATAAATAATTGTTGTGACTTATATTAAATACCAGTTATCCAAAGTGTATACTCCTAAATGTCACCCACTTTGCGCTTTTAACGTTCCATAATCCTAAGCACATAATACAATTCTTGTATAGGAGCATATGTTATACACAGAATAGATGGATTAAAGATATATTACCCAGACAGTTAAAGAGTTTTGAAACTTATCTAAATTATAAGGAAGTTTGCCAGTTAATTAAGGTCATAAAACCTTTTGTTTGCAGGTAATACATTGCATAGGAGCATATGTTTTTGTTTGATTAAAGCGACTGAACCTATTTGTGATAACTCAGCCACTTTCTTACATAAAGGTATAATCTTGTTATTAATATCACATGGCCGCCACATGCACCGTTCTTACTTTTACCTTTACTTATTTATTCAGTGTATGCGCTTCATTTACAGAGGTGAATAGCTATGTCATATGAGTAGTTATTTAGGGAGTAGTTGACACGGGGGGGGGGGATTCATTAGTGGGTGATTGTCGTGGGGGTAATTGACTTGGTAGTAATTTACGGGAGGGAGGGAGGGGGTATTTGACCGTGATGTAAATGCCTGGGAGTAATTGATCTAGAACCATTTGTGACACCCAAATATAACTTTAATCTGACATTCAGATGATGGATTTGAAAGGACCTCATATGATTATAATATGCGGTGCTAAACATTGTGGAAATTGAAGTTCGCACCAATTTGATAGAAACTAAATGTAAGGATTTATTGGACTATGTTGTCAACAGCTGTACAGCCCTTGTATACAACAAGATCTACAGTAGGAAAATGTTATGTAAGGCTGACAATATAATTAGGATAGATCCTACAACCCTGCTTCTGATAAGCGATTCTGACTCAAAGCTTTAAGAGGCCAATATAATCAAGCTATTAGTCCGTGGTAGGCGTTATAGGCATTACCTTCACGCGCTCCAGCCGGAAATGCTCAACAGGAGCTTGATTCGAAGACTTGGCACCGCTCAGCAACCACCAGTTCAAGCTCACCCTATTGTCAAGCCAAATACTGTAGCTAGCCACTTATTACAAGTGGCAAAAGCACCCCTGGAGAATCAGTATCGACGTCAAGTACGAGATGAGTGGCGACAATACTGCCGTTGGAAGTCAGTTGAACTAGATCAAAATACTCCAGAGGGATTTACAACAATAGAACTTGAAACGGTGCTATGCAGCATCAAATCAGGCAAAGCAGCAGGATATGATAACATCCTGCCTGAGTTCTTGAAGCATCTTGGCCCGAAGGCTAAAGAATGGCTTGCTGCTTTTTACACCCGGGTTGTTAGGGAAAAGTGCATGCTGTCTTTGTGGCATCTGGCAAATGTTATTGCGATACCAAAGCCTGGCAAAGGTCTCAACAATGCGGCGAGTTATCGGCCGATCTCCTTGCTTTCAGTCTGTTTTAAGATACTAGAGCGCCTGATTCTCCAAAGAATTGGTCCTGACTTGGACAATATCATAACTGTTGAGCAGGCAGGCTTCAGGCATGGCCGTAGCACTTGCGATCAAGTCCTTGCCCTGACTACATTTGTTGAAAACAGGTTTCAGAGGAACCTTAAAACTGGAGTTGTTTTTCTAGATCTAACAGCGGCATATGACACGGTCTGGCATGCAGGACTGCTGTTGAAAATTTCCAGAGTATTGCCGCGCTGGATAGTTGAGACTATTGAACTGTTCCTTCTCAATAGGCGCTTCAGAATGCGCATCAGAGAGAACTGCAGCTCGTGGAGGCGTCAGACTAATGGACTTCCATAAGGGTCTGTTCTTTCGTAAAGTTTGTTCAATGTCTACATCAAAGACTTACCTGTAACACAGTCGCGCAAGGTCATGTATGCATATAACATTGCTCTTGGGACCCAAAGTCGCTCATTTGCTGAGCTTGAGGGTGCACTGAATAAGGACATGGAGGATATGACGGACTACTTCAAGAAATGGCGTCTACAGCCAAGAGCAACAAAGACAGTCTCCAGTGTCTTCCACCTTAACAATGCAAATGTGAATAGTGAGCTTTGCATCCTCCTCAGTGGGCAGCAAATAAAATACGACCCGACACCAACATACCTTGGTGTGACTCTGGACAGATCACTGACATTCTACAACCACCTAAAGAAAACTGCAGCAAAATTAGCACTCGAAACAACCTACTCCGCAAACTGGCTGGCTCAACCTGTGGCGCTTGTGCTCAGACACTCAAGACATCAGCACTGGCCCTCTGTTATTCGACAGCCGAGTATTGCGCTCCTGTCTGGGCTCGATCATCCCATACTAAGCTAATTGAGGTCCAGCTCAACACAACAATGCGCATAATCTCTGGAACACTACGTCCTACTCCTTTACAATGGCCGCCAGTACTCAGCAATATTCGTCTTCCACAAGCAACCACAAAAGTGTTGGCTAAGGTCTATGCCAGTGAGAAACTTCCACTGTACATGGACATCACCTCACATCCAGCAGTCCGCTTGATTTCGAGATGCCCAATCTGGTTAGGTCCGTTGCCGGAGGATATGACAACTATTTCAGCATGGAGCGTTGAGTGGTCTTCAACAGATGTTATAAAGCACTCCATCGTAGCTGAGCTGTCTATCTGCTCACCGGGCTTCAACCTCCCACGTCATCTGTGGACCACACTGAACCGCTTTCGGACAGGACAGGGGCGTTGTACAGTCAACCTTGTCCGACGGGGCCAGGCCACGAACTCTTCCTGTTGCTGTGGAGCTCTTCAGACCATGTCACATATTGTGAACAACTGTCCACTGACAAAGTTCCCCGGTGGACTGCAGGCTCTGCATTTTGCTGATGATGACGCGGTTAAATGGCTGAGCACGCAATGCACACGATAATAATAATAATAATAATAATAATAATAATAATAATAATAATAATAATAATAATATAGGCATTATAGGATATATCTATGGTTAATTGTCCAAGAGTATAATTCTGGCAACTGGATCTACGTAAAAATGTTAGATTTTTGACGGCCTTCTACTCCAAAGATACGAAGCTGATGAAACATGTGCAAGACGAATAGTGTGACAGCAGTTTGTGATTATTCATGAAGCAATTTCTAAACTCCTCAAAAATGTACCACAGCATCAAAGTATCTTCTTTACTTAGTAGTCATGTAAGTTACTTAGTGATTTTAATTTGAAATGTTCAGAGTCATCTTTTTACATATTCGTAATCCTCCACTGTTATCCCCAGTCCTCTGAAATGAGAATATCAATTCTCAATTGGCGGCAACTTGCTTTCTTTCAATCTATTAAATGAATCCATACACTCGTATGGGCAAATGTCTTTTCTTTAATAGTTTAGTTGCATATTTTCAAAATGTTTCAATGTTTCCGTGAAATTTTCAATGAAATTATTTTGAAGCTATTCATATTGTAATAAATTTTAGAGATGCGCATTTGGTTATAGCGCCCCGTTTAAGGAATTCTTAGATTTGTGTGATTACTTGTTTGATTATTGGAATTAAGTGCAATGGAAATATTCCTTAGCCCGAAATAATTAGCCAATTATTAGGAGCAAACGTCACGGAGAGAAAGTGTTAGTCAGTTTCCATGATGCCATGGTCAATTAGTAGTGAATTCAGACCCAAACCGCATGACTGTCCCTGTAATAATATAGTCCCTATTAAAATCTAGTGGTGTACATTGGTATTGTGACTGCATTGGCAGTATTTACTGTAGGAAACCGGTAAATTACACAATGGAATAAAGAAGAAGGGACTCGGCAGATACCGTTTATGTCGCCATGGTGGCAAATGTGATGCAGTTGTACTGGCATAATGTGCCTTGAAACCATAGATTGACTGGCCTAAGGTGGCGTAGTTAAAATAGTTCCCTGTGTTAGGGGATAGTTGTAGAGTTTCTACGGCGTGAACTGCTGACGGTACGGAAAGTTGATGAAGAGAAACTATGGAGATGTGCGGTTGATAGATATTTGGCAAGTTGAGAGATCTGTGGTCTTGCATTGATTAGAGTAAAATTCATGCATAAAATGGACACGTCGGGCTTTCTAATTTACAACTGATGTTGTATAGAAGTCTTTGGAAATTTGGGGTAAACTTATGACTTCTAGCGGGAATCGCGCCAGGGTTTGACACCGCTCGGTCAAGCATAGACCCCTGGCTTGTAACAATATGATTGTTCCATATAACAAATTTATCCAGGAATCTGTCACTTTACATCAACTTTCTTACCGCCCCCTTTCATATTTATAGACTTAGGAAAGCTTTACAAAACGCGCGCGCGCGCGCGCGTGTGTGTGTGTGTGTGACTGTGTGTGTAATTTGAATTTTTAATGTAGCTTTAACATGTCTTCAGTCATATCGCTACGATGTCTGCAGTGTGGCAGTTTATAGTGATGTCTAGCTCTGGGGCATAATGTCGCAGACATGTATCATTATGTCCCACCAAGTAACATTATCCTGACACCAGGCCGACCAGTCCTGACACTAACCTCTTAATGCTGAGCGCCTAGCGAGGCAGCCGCTAACACCATTTTTATAAGTCTTTGATATGACTCGGCCGGGGTTCGAACCCGTGACTTCCCACATCCGAGTCGGACGCTCTAACTACTTGAGCCGCTGGAACGGTCCTTTACAAAACGAAAAGTGTTTTTATATATTGGGTATTATTGTCACTTATTGATCCAGGTCGTTTAACATCCAATAACATTGTAAACATATTTAACTCATGGTCCAACGAATAATAATCTAAATATCATTATTATGTAAAATTCTTTTGTAATGCCTACAATTATCTTGAAATTGTTTCAACGCAATTACTTTATCATACAAAATGCAAAATCATTAAAGTAAAATGTGAAGCGTATTTTTTTTTTTTTTCACTTTCAACGCAAACTAGTATCTCAGATCATTTCAGCTGCCTTTATAATGCGGCTTGCTGATTTGTAGCTTTGCTAATTATCTCTACAATGAGTCGAAGAAACAGGAACCGAATTTATGAAAAGTACGTTTAGATTGCAAACGGCCTCATAAACGGCCATGTAGGAACTGTCACTAATAGATTTGACGTTGTACAAAACAGCGCATATATGAGACCATTTATATTCTGAAGAGATTAAAGTGACTATGTAAAGTGATAAAAATAAGTTCACGTTTTAAGAGACTCGTTTTTTATCACCTCAAGAAGATCTGTCAGTTGTAAAATATTCCCTGTATATAGTTAATTCGATACATGCTGTCAAAGAAAAGCAATCACAGCTGGATCCAACTGGAGCCTGTAATAAATACAAACCTATTAAATCGATTTGACTCACAGCCGTGTCAGATTTTAATTATGGCGTATGAAGCTCTATGACTATCGTATTCAGATAAATTCTTCTTTTAATGGTTAGCCTGAAGTTTGATCTCAAAGGATATGAATTGCCACTTTCCCTGGCAAGCTATCTGAACGCATCATGGTTATAAGCATTAGATAGGACGTACATTTCGTGTTATACAATGACTATGACGTATTTCAAACGACAAGAGGATTGTCGTAGAAGTGTAAGGGCAGTAGAGATAGTATTCATAATTCCTGTGTTTTCGGCAGATTATTAGAGAAAATTAAAACCATTTGTAAGTCTGATAATGTACATTGATTCCAGTGTTGAAAAATTCACGATTAACCTACATATGACTTGAAAGCTGTTCAGTTGACTGCTTTTGTCTTGAACTGTAGACAGGCTATATTCAGGCAAGCACATTTTATCACGATAGCTGTATCTTGAACTGTGGACATGCTATATTCACGCAGGCACATTTTATCACGATGGCTTTGTCTTGAACCATTAACAGGCTTGAACCATTAACAGGCTATATTCACTCAAGCGCATTTTATCACGATGGCTTTTATTACGACTCTACGATCTTAAAATAAGTAATAGAAAAGAGTGAGTAGCAACAAACGATGTAAAATTCAGCAAACGATTTAATTCCCCTGAATACAAAGTGAAAATATAAAAAGAACTTACGGTATTTCGAATTAAATCCCAAATAATCATAGAATTACTAACACATGTCCTAATAAATAAAGCTCTGAATAAACACTGGTGGTATTCCAAATAATTTCCAACGCTGAAGGTGTCTGTAGTGGATTATAGTCTCTAATGTACTAAAGTACGAATGGCCTGAATTGTAATGATGTGCCAACAGTCTTTTGTTGAATCACAGCAATATAATCCAAGATTTCTTTGTTTGATTTCGCTAAAATTCGAAGTTAATGTCTCTTTCCAAGAATATTATAGAGAACTTTGTATCTCCAAAGTAGAATAAATTGAATTAAATTATTTCACCCAAATCAAAATACTGAACACAACACCATTTATGCTTCAAGACCTTACAGCATGAATGAGTAATTTATACATAAGCAAAATTATTTTTAAGAAAAAAACTATGACACAAAAGAAGAGCAAGGATGTAGGACACAATTTCATTTCCAGAAAAATCCAAGCTATAACTGGACAAGGTCTGTTACTAAAATTATAATAAAGATCATGGTAAACACAAGGGCCTTGACTCAGATCAAGATAAATATGTTTACTTCTATTGATATAGATCCTAATATTAAACCAACGCTCGACGAGAAATATTAGCTATGTATTAGTTTGTTTACAGAATCAAAATATCAATAATTCTGGTCAGGTAGACAGTGAACTTGATTTTTTACAAAGTCAGTTACAAAATACAGTTTTTCATAACCCATTGCATACAGTGAATAAAACAAAGCTAACAAACAATGCAAATTAAATATACATGACACTTTGTCCTTTACTATGGACACGCTTCATTCATTCAAATGCATGTCATCACGATGGCGTGGTCTTGATCTGTGAACAGGCTATATTCATTCAGGCGCATTTTATCACGATGACCTTGTCTTGAACTGTGGGCAGGCTATATTCACTCAATCATAGTTTATCCGGACGGCTTTGTCTTGAACTGTGAACAGACTATATTCACTCAAGCGCATTTTATCTTGAACTGTGGGCATGATAATTAATCTGATTGATCGCTTTGTAAATACCTTTCTTGCTGCCTAACAGCTTATACGTAATGACATTGTTCCATTTGTACATCACTTTAAAACTATTTATAAACCTCTTCTTCTGATTTAATGTACTATAATAGTTATGTACACTAACTGTTATTGTAAGATCCATTTTAGACTCGTTATATATTTTACTGCTTTTATTCTTTTATTGTTCTTACACCGATTTTAAAATTTGACTAATTTTTCATTTTTACTAATAATAATACATAATCATAAACATTATTAATTCTTTTCTACTAAATTCAGCTAATGTTAACGGAAAATATAATAACACGTGTAGAAATTAGTTATAAAAATATTCCCACTCACCCCCGCCACTCTAATTTCAGTCAACATGTTATCATTCGATCATTTGTTTTAAATGTGCATGCTTACAAAGGATATGTGAACTTATAGACTTTCTATAAGTTCAGGCGATTGGATCTTTGTATCATTTCTGTAACATAATGTCAATTAAATTATCAAGCAGCTTGTGCTCAAACATAAGAAAAACATTTCTATTGTCTTGGTTTTTTCCGAGAGGTGAAGGCGTTTAAGATAGAATCTGAAAGGGTTAGTTTGTTTTGGTGTGTTGAAAATTGGTATAGTTGAACAATTTTTATTATTAAATGTATTTTATTGCTGTAATTCACATCCAAAGAGTTACAACTGAATCGTATAAAGATCAACTTTTAAAAGCAACAACAACAACAACAACAACAACAATAATAATAATAATAATAATAAGTAGTAGTAGTAGTAGTAGTAGTAGTTATCCTCATATATATTTGCAGTGTTAAACAATGCACAGAGGCAGGAACAGCGAGTCCAGTTTCCAAAGCAACATTATTTCACAACAACTACTTGACTTGCCAGTCGCTTCTCGTGGGTCGGTGGTTCATTCCGGGATTTTCCCGGGTTCTACCTCCACCATTAATACTAGCTGCCATGTATAGCCTATCTTGTGCTGAAAAATGGCATTAAACCCTAGAACAACAACGACAATAACAACTACTACTTGAAAGTCCCTCTTGGACCTTACACGCGAAAGCAGGGTCGGATTACCCATTAAGCGCACTAAGCACGTCCATAGGGCACCGGCCCAACAGGGGCACCAGAAAAAAATCAAATTAATTTTTGATGATAAAATTGAATGAATTATATATGACCATTTTCGATCTGCATGTACGAGTATTTTGATTTGGAATGATGACAACACTGGTATTTTCCCATCTTTTTAGCTTTTAATATTGTTTTTTTTTTAAGCTTCATATTTTGTAGGGGAGGGGGCACCATGATATTTTTAGTGCTTATAGCCTTGGAAGGCCTTAATCCAGCACTGCACGAAAGCCATAAATTTTATAAAGATGAAAACAACAATACGGTTTACTAAACGCTTTGTCTTACCTTTGTCCGAAAACAGTATGGCTAGTGGCACAATGCCTACTATTTATAGCTCGCCAAAAAAAAACTATAGAGCCTTGCTAGTGTGTAAGACCCATTAATACTGTTATATTTGGAATGATTAAATGGATGCGAATTTCCAGATACCCACATATTATTCTTAGACTTTGCATTGTTACAGTGACATAGTTATACAAACATGTATAGTTCAGCGGCAAGAGGTGGTTAGCTGTAAATCAAAGAAACTATTCAGCTTAAAGTTTATCACATCTTCTGGCTACCGAGTAAGGATATGTTCAAATTCAAGGTGGACAAATTATAACGCGAAACACTATTTGTACCATATCTCATAATATTTAGAACGGATGCACGTCGAGAAGGGATATTGCACGTTTACGAAATACATGATTTCTTTGTTTGTAAAATTGTTGCACGGGGATACAAATAATCAAGGAAATAATATTTAGTATGTTTCTGTAATCAAATTAAAAAAGTAGCAAAACGTTGATGCTTATAGTTTCTACCATCAACCCGTAAATTCGAATACTTACAGGACAGTGACATACTTGCTCGGACCATGCATTTACAGACATTTTACAGTAATTAAATCAGGTTGTGTGTACTTGTTAGTAAGCAGTATTTTTATTATTTCCAGTAAAGATAACATCTTGCTAAGGAATTTCAGCGATAGGTTGATAGTGCACATGTACAAATGGTATTAAATTGTGTTCCGATTTAAAATTCTGAATTATACTATCGGATTTAAATAACTAATGTCGAAATAGCTTGGAAATATGTCAAGCAAGAAAGGAGTTTCTCATATGGCGATAACTTACTGCTTAATGAGAATAAGGAACATTGGTTTTGATTTATGGGTTTGACAATAACAATGGCAGTATTATTAGATTGAATGTTTTGTGTGCAATGAATGCTTTGTGGTTCTTTTATAGTTATAGTTAAGGAGGATTTCTTTAACCAAATTTATTAGTTCATGTCTGTTTCTGATGTATCATGCAGATTTTACAGTCATTATCGTTAGAACATAAAATGCATGCTGTTTTGTGATGTGGGTTCTTTCTACGTACGTTTTTGATATAATTGATTGATTTCTGTCCTTATAAACCAGTCTGATCCACACTTCCAAATGAATTAGCCAAACATACACTGAACTGCGTCAATGTTTACGTATGTGATTTAATTATCGGTCAATTATCTATTTATTTTCATTGTGCCATAAAGTTTCATTTAATAAAAACTTAAACTTTATGTATTTCCTCTATCAGTTATTTATGTGTGAATCATCTCTAGCATTAAAACATTTATAAATGAACCTTACCCTATTCGAAATGCTGACATGCAATTCTGAATAGCCTAATCACCCTCTTTAAAAAACAAAATCAACGAATATTTTCCATCTTTTATGTGAAATGACTTCTAAATTTTATATCTGTTGGAGAAAGAACCACGTTTATTACACAAATTTCATTATAGCAGTATATACCATTACTGTAGAATATACAATTATATCAGTATGTACCATTATAGCACTATGTACCATTATAACACAATAATTCCTTATAGGAGTATGTGTCATTAGAGTACAATATACCATTATAGCAGTATGTACCATTACAGTACAGTATTCCATTATAGCAGTATGTACCATTACAGTACAATATACCATTATAGCAGTATGTACCATTACAGTACAATATACCATTACAGCAGTATATATCATTACAGTACAATACACCATTACAGCAGTATATATCATTACAGTACAATATACCCTTATAGCAGTATGTACTATTACAGCACAATATACCATTATAGCAGTATGTACCATTACAGTACAATATACTATTATAGCAGTATATACCTTATATCAGTATATACCATTACAGCAATATATATCATTACAGTGCAATATACCATTATAGCAGTATGTACCATTACAGCACAATATACCATTATAGCAGTATATACCATTATAGCAGTATATAATTACAGCTAAATATGCCATTACAGCAGTATATACCGTTGTAACAGTATGTACCATTACAGCATTATATACCATTATAACAATATATATATATATATATATATATATAGCACACTATGCCATTACAGCAATATGTACCATTACTGCACAATATCCCATTACAGCAGTATGTACCATTACCTCACCATTTCCCATTATAGCAGCATGTACCATTACAGCACAATATACCATTATAGCAGTATGTACTATTACAGCACAATATACCATTATAGCAGTATATACCATTACAGCATAATATACTATTAGAGCACAATATACTATTACAGCAGTATGTACCATTATAGCAGTAAGTACCATTACAACACAATATACCATTACAGTAGTATATACCGTTATAGCAGTATGTACCATTACAACGCAATATACAATTATAGCAGTGTGTATTTTACAGCGCAATATACCATTATAGCAGTATATACCATACATAGAGGAAGGTTCCAAATGATGAATACACTTGGCATTAGTACATCTATTCTGTTTGTTTGTTTTCCTGTATCTATGGTACCGCTATTTCAAAGAGAGTACATGTAACACCTTTTTTTAATTCAGGCTATTTTTCTACTGTGCTAAGGTGCTTTTTATATTCTACAACATAATATATACAAACAAACTATGGAAATAAAAGTGCCTTGATGTAAAACTTGATAAATACAGAAAAACAAGAATTGCATGGCGAAGTGATTGAATATCGAGTCCATTTCCTATTCAAACAGAGAGGTGTGTTGTGTACTAATAGCATCTTGGAAAGGACGGGTACTAATAACCTGTAGTATAATGGCTAATCAGATTTAGCTTTTCATAACAGTTTGCTCGTCATATTTTTCAGATCCTTACTTACGGTGGAGTTCATACGAGAACGCTTCTCCTCCGTGACTGCAAAGTCTGTGAGAGCTTGCGCCCCGGTCAGCACCGCTTGTGGAAAGAGTACCCTCTCCGACTGCCCTCAACTTGCCCTTCCAGACTGCACCTCTGTAAGGTGCTAGATGTCAAGTATTGTGTTGCTGTACGTAGAATTCTAATGTATCTTATCTTATATATTGATGTTAATTTTCTTGACATAAGCTTATATATTAATATTAATTTCGTTTCGTTTGGTTTGACGCTTTACGTCACAGCGATTCAGTGATGGTAGGTGAAATGTCAAAGACGACTTAAGAAAAGATAGGCAAGGACGTATCTTTCAAAAGAATTAGCAGATTCTTAATATATAGGAAGAAAAACATACGTGTTATTATCCGAAAGGATGCAGACAATTTAGATATTTTGTACGAAAGCGCATGAGAAATTCTGATCAAGAAATTAGGAATGCACAGGGTTTGTGCCCTTTGGGTGCCAAGATTATTTGATAAAAACACATTGGTTTAAGGATAAAGATCTGACGGGAATTATTATGCAGGTACAAACTAGAAGTCTATATTCCTTAAATAATATCTTTACATGTTATCGAACATGGATATACTACCGTGTACTCGAGAGAAAGAGACACAGCAGTGTTTGGAAGTACGCAAGTGTGACATCGCTATGAAAGATATGTCTTTCCAAATCTTCTAGAAAGGTTATGCATATTATATACAAAAGAAATAATTTTGAACCACATGGCATTAGAAAGCACCACAGTGAATGGATAATACCATGTTTTAGTGTTCAGATATAATTTACGGGATGATTTTCACAAAATATGTCCAGACCTACTGTAGGGTGGCTTCATTTTGTACCAGGATAACGCCCCCGCATATACATGCAAGTTTGCAATGCAGACTTACAAAAATTTGGAGTTGAAACATTAAATTAACCACCATACATCCCAGATTTAGCTCCTTACGAGTTCTGGCTTTTCAAAAATTGATAGATTCATTATGGGGAAACCATTACGAAAGCAAAGAAGAACTAAAGAATGCATTTACATGGATGCTACGAATGCTGTCACGTGATGGGTTGCTGCACGAGTTCGGGAGATGGGTCTCAAGATGGGAGAGTTGCATTTAGTCTAAAGAAATTTACTTTTAGAACGACTGCTAAATATAATGTAAACTGTTAAGTAACTTTTTTCTTTCCAGCGTTATGACAGAACCTTTTGATCAACTCTTGTGTAATTTGCTTTAAGTTTTAAAAACCATATTCGCTTGTAAGGCTAATTTGCAATACGGCAATCTATGTTTATGAATATTTGGACCAATCATGACGTTCATCCATAACTGAAGCCCTCTCCTCTGGTCCTCTTACAGGTGGAAGCCAGTTTCCAGGAAGCGGTCCTATATGCAGCAGTTCCGATTATGATAGCCACAGTTCCGGATTCCTCTGTTATCCCCAGTAAATGGGTGTACAAAGGTCAGTGTACCATATTTGCAATTTTTGTCAGCTGAAACAGGCTAGGTTTTTTTTCCGCCAATGATCAGAAAAAAATATCTCCGATATTCATGTACACATGTTAACCAACTGACGTCACATGCAAATCACAGTATCAGTATTCATTACAATCGACTCCACTCAGATGACTTATTCATGGCCGAAACAATCCAGAGTTTCTTTCTGAAAACATTTATAGCATAGGACGCCACTCAAGAGCATAACTTGGGGTGGGGGCAGAATGGGAGTTCTATGTTAAATAGGGTATGTGGATCCTGCGGTCGAGATGAGAATCCTACGTTAAAAATGTTCATAGGTGTAACATTGTGTATCTCTAGCTGACATTTATGTCGTCGAGAGCACATTTTATTCATTATTATAAGTGGTTTGGCTTAAATGGGACCCTGTGGCCTCTAGCGGAAATTAAATTACACCGTAGGTTTAACAAGTGTGAGTCTCTAAGCCTTCCATCAGGAAATGTATTGTTAAAACTACACGTCCTATTCAGCAAGCCATTAGGACTGCTATTACTTACTCATCTATTGATCACAAAAGATGGTATGATGTGAAAGAAAGGGTATAAAATGAATAGATTCTAAATCCCTTATAAACAAACTTAATCACTTGTTCCCTCTTTATCATCCCTACTATGATCCCTTTCTTAAACAAAACTATCATTCCCTTCCCACATTCATAATCCATACAACTCTGCTGGTGATATTATTATGCATGGTGTGAAAGAATATAAAAAATATAATGGAAAAAGTATAAATCAAGACAATTAAGGGCATGCATTTTTGGCATATATTTTACAATCGTAAACATATATCATTTTCAAATCCTGAATCGTAGATCAAAAGCTGGGAGCAGGACGAGAGGGGGTGGGGATGGGTGGCTTAGAATTGAGGCTACGTTTAAGATTCTTACTAACATTGCGACTTATGTTACTGACTTTAAATTATGCTCGCAAAGACAACCACTCTAAAGTCAGTCAAAATGTTTTTTTCTTCTCACATTGTGGTTGATTAATGCTGACCTAGATTTTGTACACTTATTGACCAACTTATTCAAGGTCAATTCACGAGTTCAAAACATGTTTGCTTTATGGTAGTATGAATTAAAATGGTATGCTCAGGGGGAGCTAGTTGAGAGCATTATGATATTTGTTATCACATAGTTAAACCAGAATTAGGCGTGTTGCTTTTAAAATTTATTATCTTGTTGCCGCCTTTTCTTCAGCCTGATTGAGGTTTTATTTTCTTCCGTTTATTTAACATATTACAAATTTTCCTACTAGGTATAGGGCAATGACAGACATTGTAATCCCCAAAGAATGATTTGTTTGTATTGTAGACAAAAAGACACATCATACTTAAAAAGGCCACTATGTCGGTTTTACGGGGTTGGGGTTTCTTCCCTTGCTTGGCAGAGCCAGAGATTAATTGTGACATTTTTTCTGTCCGAGTTTTAAACGGCCAAAATAAACATGGCAATTGTACATTTTAATTTACATACTAAACTCGTTGCTTTATTCGTTTCCTTGATAAACATATTGGCAGACATTGTGTTGCAGTGCTAATGCTTTCATGAGGCAGATTTGCTTCTTCAGTTTGATGGAAGATTCAAGATGGCCGCCATCGCTTAACCGGCTTGAGGCAGCTGTCCGGATTTTTGTGCCGTTTTCATGATCTTTGTGCTTGTTGTCTGTCTTCGTCTGCGTTATTGTGTTCATCATGCACTGGCTGTTCTTTTCGAATGTGTTTCTTCATCTTCTTGTATTGGAAACAAGAAAAATCAGACTTTTTCTCGCTGTCTTGCTCCACTGTTGCGGCTTCCTTTGTTATCGAACAAGCCGCCATCACGTGATACTCGCCAGTCCACCCGTTTATGCTATGATGGATCCTCATTAATTGCGTTAAATGACCACTCCTTGGCTCTCCACACTACATTGTGCACTAGACTAAACGATCTGGGACTACATTCATCATTCCATAATTGTAAACGTAAGCGAAAAAAAGAAGCGTTGTTTCAAAGCTGGCCGGCGTAGAACAGGAAGACGAATTCCAGTTATCTCCCTTTCGCCCTTTCCGGCGCAGAAATTTAAAAATTCGGCCGTTAATTTAGACAACCTAATCCAAATTCCAATTAAATCGTCAACCTTTGTGTCAGCTATCGAAGAGATACCACTGCGCATCGCATTATTCAATGCCCAATCAGTAGGACCATCCGAAAAGCGCACAGAAATAGTTAATTTTATCAACGATCAGAATATCGACGTCTTTTTCCTGACAGAAACATGGCTAAAAACATCAGGCGATGAACCCAAGTGCGCGGATCTAACACCCACCGGTTACTCCATCAAGTCGTTCCCCCGCCACTCTTGCGGAGGTGGAATTGCTGTCATCGCAAAGACCTCCATGATCAACCGTCTTAACTACACAACAACTTTCAGTTTCGACCACACATCGTTTGAACTAGTCCAAACTACACTCACACTGGAACAAAGGTCAGTCCATTTTTTCTGCCTCTACCGCCCTCCTCCTAGTAGAAAAAACAAGCTGACATAATCTCTCTTTTTGGAGCAGTTTCCGAATCTCCTGGAGTATGGAAATTCGATAGGTGGCAACCTGATTATTCTTGGAGATTTCAACTTTCACTTTGACTGTCCTGGAAACCCGTGCACATCGAAACTCCTAGATTCCATTCACGTTTTCAACCTCAAACAGTCAGTTAGCCGACCCACCCATAAACATGGTCACATATTAGACTGGATTCTTTACAGACCTGATGATAATATTCTTCAGTCCTCCCTGGTGTCCCACGAACTTTCATCAGATCACCTCTGCATTATATGCCATCTTGACGTATCAGTCCCTAACCCTCCACCTTTATTCGCTACTAAGAGAAACCTTCGTATGATAAACAGAACCAAACTAATGCATGACATCCAAGCAAACCTAATAACTAGCTTACCTACTACAGCAGAACAACTTGATAACTGCCTGCGTTCATTGCTCGACAAACATGCCCCAGCAACCAAGTGCAGAGTAGCAATTCAGAAGTGCTCTCCGTGGTATAGCAGTGTCAGGGACCAGCTTCGCACTGCTAAAAGAGACCGCCGTAAAGCTGAGAGGCTTTGGCTTTCCACCAGACTCACTATTCATATGCAGATCTATGATGCGGCTAAGAAAAATGTCACAAACATAGTCCATGCAGCGAAATCAGCCCACTACAGTACTAAGATCATGGAAAGTTCCAGCTGCAAAGAACTATTTGAGATTACTAACAAGCTGACGTCAAGGAACAAATATACACCACTTCCAGCTACCCTCTCTATAGTCGACCTTCCGGACCTGTTTGCAAATTTCTTCCGTGACAAAGTACAAACCATCAGAGATAAGCTTGACAACACAATTTCAGTTGACTCGTCATCACCATACAGTTGCGATACAGAATTTCAGCGGCAACCGTTAGCAGCATTTGAACCTGTCTCTATGGATTTAGTACGTACAATCGTGATGAAGAGTGTACCAAAGTCATGTGAACTGGATCCGATTCCGACGTCACTGCTGCTAGAGTGCTTGGATCCAATATTGCCTTCACTAACTGATGTTATTAATACCTCTCTCTCATCTGGGGAATTCCCATCATTTTACAAAACTGCCATTGTAAAGCCTCTGCTGAAGAAACCAACACTCGACCATAATGATTTAAAGAACTACCGCCCAGTTTCTAATCTGCCATTCATGTCAAAAATCTTAGAAAAAGTTGTTCTATCCCAACTTGTATCTCATCTGAATTCAAACAGTCTTTTTAGCAATGTACAGTCTGCATATCGCCCTTGCCACAGTACTGAAACTACTCTTCTGAAAGTAGTCAATGACCTTCTCTCTGCTTTGGATGGCGGAAAGATTACAGTCCTCACTCTCCTTGACTTGTCTGCAGCATTTGACACTATAGACCATGATATATTACTTCACCGTCTCCAGCATGTATTTGGCATTCATGATACGGCCTTACTATGGTTCAAGTCCTACTTGGTCAACAGGACACAAATTGTGTCCGCAAATGGAAAACACTCCAGCCCAGTTGATCTATGCTGTGGTGTTCCACAGGGGTCTGTTCTTGGACCTGTTCTCTTCATTCTATACATTCAGCCACTCTCAAGTGTCATAGATCATCATCCAGTGTCTCACCAATTGTATGCTGATGACACCCAAATATACAAATCTAGCCATCCAGCTGAAGTTGAAGCTACCATCCAAGGCGTAGAGAGGTGCAGTTCCGATGTGAAATCATGGATGACATGTAACAAGCTGCAGATGAATGATGATAAAACTGAAGCCATCCTGATTACAACACAAAGACTTTCTCATTCACATCCTTTACCTCAGACAGTAAATATCAGCAACACCAACATTAAATTCACACAGTCAGTACAAAACCTCGGTGTTACTCTTGACAGTACTCTCTCACTGCACCAACATGTCATGAACATATGCAAGGCTGCATATCTTGAGCTGAGACGCATCAGCTCCATTCACAAGTATCTTTCAGTTGATGCCACTAAAACACTTGTGTGTTCCTTAGTACTTTCAAGACTGGACTACTGTAACTCAATTCTGTCTGGTTCGTCTCAATGTCTACTTCAGAAACTTCAAAAAGTTCAAAATACAGCTGCTCGGATCATCCTTAGAGTACCACGATCAGAGCACGCCTCTCCCCTGCTCTCTACCCTACACTGGCTATCCATACGATCCAGAATTAAACACAAAATTTGTTCTCTGTGCTACGTTTCACTGACGGGCTCCAGTCCAACATACCTATCTGACCTCACCCATGTGTACACACCTGCAAGATGCTTACGCTCCTCTTCTGACACTCGTATTCTCATTATTCCCACTATGAAGATGAAATCATATGGACAACGCTCTTTTGCATACCAGGGCCCAGCAACGTGGAACGAATTGCCCACTGCACTTAGACACAAAGACACAGTGATCTCATTCAAGAGCGCTCTTAAAACTCACCTATTTCAACTGCAAGAACAGACTTAAAGACCTAATAATGTATCCTTGCCTTAAATATTTACAGCATATTTTCTGTTTCTACTTTCGTGGTGTTTGTTTTAATTTTGTAATCATATCATTATATATGTTTTTTAAGTGTTGTCAAATGTTGTAAAGCGCTTAGAGCTTCTAAAGATTAGGCGCTATACAAAGTCCTCATTATTATTATTATTATTATTACAAAGTGATGATTTTTTTTCTGTCCTAGATTTAGGAGACTGACAGATTATTGCAACACTCAGTTAGAGAGAGAGAGAGAGAGAGAGAGAGAGAGAGAGAGAGAGAGAGAGGGAGGGAGAGAATTTCTGTCAAGTCAGCCAGATTGGATTCTCCATCAGCCTGTTACGAATTATGCCAAATCCTAGTTTTAATATGCACTTAATGACCATGGCTTACATAATGTTATAGTTAATATTATTTTGTGCTCGGATCTCAGAGTTAATAAGCTGATTAATAACAGCTGTTTGAAAGAATTTTTCAATGGCTACAGTATTAGACTGAGTCAGAATTTTGAACTGAATAAAGCCCAAGCATAATTTTTTTTAAAATCTGGTTTTTGTTTTCAATTTTACCAATTTACAAAATATGTAGTGTAAAGTTAGACTTTTTCTTTTCTATCACTAAGCAGTTTCATATAAATATTGCTAAATTTCGTACACAGACTGACTGTACTCAAGGTCATTTCCTTTCCTTTTGTTACGCATATTGGTTATAAGCGGATTAAGGAAAATATAACACAGTAACTGCGTTAAAGTTAGCAAATTGTTAACTTTATGCAGCATTAGAGTTGCTGAAGTTAAGATTCCTTGTATGATCGCAGTATTTTCGAATCAAGCTTTAGAATGGCAAACCCATTTCTTGACATTAATGTTTGGGTGGACTTGTTTGTGCCAAGCCTAATGATTGACACAGAGAAAGTAAAACTTTCTGTTTGAGTTTTTCAGAAGTTGGCATAAAGCTAAGGATTTGATGTAAGGTTGTAAGTATGTGTTGTTTTGAAAACGTCAAAAACTCAATGCATCTTATAGGAAGTATTAATGCTTGTTAAGAATATTTTTAACATCTCTCTCTCTCTCTCTCTCTCTCTCTCTCTCTCTCTCTCTCTCTCTCACACACACACACACACACACACACACACACACACACCTGGACATGAAAAAGGTGAAAGGCAGTTACAGTTTGTTAGAGTTAATGCTATGAAGACTATGTCAAGACCCAAACGGCTCCTTTACAGAGGATGTCTTAATGTCGTGTAAAAAACATACTATTCAAATGTGTGCCACATGAAACAAAACCCAAATGCCTTCAAAAGTCTCATTGAAAGTGTTTTGTTTTTTTAATGACTCTCCGTAATCTCTTACCAGACGTGGCATCTACGCTGGCTCGTCCATATTCACAAACAGAAACTGCTTAAGTGTATTTTTCATATGTAGAGGGAGATATATGAAAGAGAGGTGTATATAGGTGAGAAAGAGGTAACTAGGTAGAGGGGTTTATAGGAAAAGAGAGAGGTAACTAGGTATTGGGGTATATAGGGTGAGAAAGAGGTAACTTGGTAGAGGGGTGTATAGGAAAATAGAGAGATAACTAGTTAGAGTTGTATATAGGGTGAGAAAGAGATAACTAGGTAGAGGGGTTTATAGGGTGAGAAAGATGTAACTAGTTAGAGGGGTATATAGGAAAAGAGAGAGGTAGCTAGTTAGAGGGGTATATAGGGTGTGAAAGAGGCAACTTGGTAGAGGAAGATGGGTGATTGACCCATCTCCAATACGATCAGCCTCCACTAGACTGTGAGAATAAATCTCAGCCAAAACAGAAAGCCGTTCACATTTACATCGCCAAAAAGTGACTTTCGAAAACTTTAGGACGACGTCTTACACGTTCAAGGTTAATATTTAAAAACTTCGAATCTCCACTTTCCAGCAAAGAAAGAACCTGTGTCCATTAAGAACTTATTTGATTCATTGGAAGTGGAATTGAAACTACAGTGGCAATCTAAATATCGCGGTTGTTTGAGCTTGTATGTATCTTAACACGGTCTGAATAAAATTGGATAGAACCAAACAACGGAGAGGAGCACGACAAATTTTGGACTAAGCTGGCATTGTCAGAAAGACCTTGTGATGAGTTCCTTAAATTCAAAATCTTCCACGTTTTGTGCTGAAAGTGTACGCTTAAGTCCTTCATGGAGATGTCATGTTTGGAGAACCTGATTTTGCAGACCAAAAATACACTCACGTTTATCATCGCCAAGCATCCTGATTAAAATCCGATCTCCGCTGTCCTACGTGAGGATCTTGCGACGACCCGTGAAGGATCATGTTCTGGTGACCTTTGAATTAGCCAATGGAAATGCAGCTTTCAAAAATCTGAAAGTGAATCAAATTGTTCGGTATACATTCATGGTCTTCATCCACACTGCTCAGTCTCCAAACGCTAAGACATAATGACTTCAACTGATTGGTAGATAAAATTGCATCACCAAGATAATTTAGATGATATTACTACCGTCACCCGATTTCTCTGACACAATTACTATTGAGGCAAATGTGACCAAGGATTTACCCATCAGAACAAATATTCATTGCGGACAGAGATGTCATGCCTGATAGCTTCCAGACCTTTAATTCCTCAAGGTAAAAGGAGGATGTCGCACGAAACAATTTCAACAACAGAAAAGTTCACGTTCATTATTGAGAATGTGTTCCACCAGTTGACAACATGTTCAGGCAAATAACAAAAAGCTTGTGCGGGAAAGAAAAGATGTTGTTTCTTGTGACCATATCATCGAGTTAGATAATCAATCGTATATTCAAAGATATGCGAAAGAAATATAGAAAGTTCTGAATGACCACCAGAGCATCAAAACAAAAATAGGGCTTTCGTGTTTTTGGTTGTTGGAATGTTCTCGAGAGATTGGTAATGATATTATTGACTTGTGTAGTTCATCGTAATTGTGAGAAGTGATTGAATAACCTTTATTTCGTAGCTGTAGGAATTATAGCGTTATTCTAGGAGGACGTGAAAAGATAGTTCGTGATTTCGTACTTTCTATGATTTTGCCACGCCGAGTTTAGATCCCACCAGCGACGTTTGGAGCGAAGAGTAGGCACATTGTTACGGGAACCTTCATCGATACGCTGCAGTCATGATCCACGATTTATCGAGATAGGTTCAGGCAGTTTCTTTTGAAACATTATTCATAACAAGGAACCGAGTGTCCAACACTACATGATTGAATTGGGGAACGTGTACTTTAAAAATTCCACGTGTTATTTAGTCATGCCTTTTGCTAGAACGCATACAAAGTTTAGAAGTTATGAACTGGCTCTTTTCTATATTTTTTGATTACCGAAGCAAATCAAGACGTCGTGCTCCCGCATTTACCTGAAGATTATGGTTACGGTCCTGGCGGTATGTAAACAGAACAACCAGAAGGATTCTACACCTGGTACCAAATCCACTCTATCGATTATCAAGACAGAATTTTGAAATATTCTTGATCCATTGCAAACGAGTTACTACGTTGTTGTGGAAATTTCGACATTTTTATTGATCACGGATATATCCATCCCTTGGGGAAAGCTTTTGCTATTGCGAAAAACGAGTGAATTAGTGTACCGAAAGTCCTTCACGTCTAAAAGCGTCTGAATTAGTGTACCGAAAGACTTTCATCTTAAAAGCTAGTGAATTAGTGTACCGAAAGACTTTCATGTTAAAAGCTAGTGAATTAGTGTACCGAAAGACCTTTATGTCTAAAAGCATTGAATTAGTGTTCCGAAAGACCTTTATGTCTAAAAGTGAGTGAATTAGTGTACCGAAAGACTTTCATCTTAAAAGCTAGTGAATTAGTGTACCGAAAGACTTTCATCTTAAAAGCTAGTGAATTAGTGTACCGAAAGACTTTCATCTTAAAATCTAGTGAATTAGTGTACCGAAAGACTTTCATCTTAAAAGCTAGTGAATTAGTGTACCGAAAGACCTTTATGTCTAAAAGCGATTGAATTAGTGTTCCGAAAAACCTTTATGTCTAAAAGCGTCTGAATTAGTGTACCGAAAGACTTTCATCTTAAAAGCTAGTGAATTAGTGTACCGAAAGACTTTCATCTTAAAAGCTAGTGAATTAGTGTACCGAAAGACTTTCATCTTAAAAGCTAGTGAATTAGTGTACCGAAAGACCTTTATGTCTAAAAGCGATTGAATTAGTGTTCCGAAAGACCTTTATGTCTAAAAGCGAGTGAATTAGTGTACCGAAAGACATTCATGTCTACAACAAACTTACCATCATACCACCTCTGTCCATTTAAGCTGTCAGCCGTCGATATTCTGCCAAAGCTTCGCGTTAGTTACATTACTTATGTGAAACGCAAAACACGAAGAAGTAACATGCTAGAAACGGTTGTGTAGAAAATAGAATTAGTTCGTATTCTGTATCTGATTGTAATTTAGAAAACCCACAGATTATTTATGAATTTCAGGGATGTTTATTTCATGCATGCCCTATTTGTTTTCGTAAACGAGTCCTGAAAAATGCTTTCTCAGAGTTTACCATGGAAGATTTGTACAGCAACTCTTACCAACGACTCAAGAATTAAAACGAAAATGATATCAAATGAGAGAATTTTGTGAACACGACTACGATCAACGTTTCACAACACATCCAGAATCCAAACGGATCGCTAACGAATACGATGTGGTGGGCATCTAACCTTGGAATTCACAGGTCAGTTTGTTTGCAGAACGAAACAACGATACACGCTTGCTGTACGAAGTGGACGAATCTCAAGAACCAAAAATTACATGAATATGCGTTTGTTGTATACTTGAGTATGTAAATATACTTAATTGCCCCATCGGCCGCCCTGAAAGTTACACATCAACATAGAACATATTCGCGAGTACGAACGCTTGATAAAATGATAAGTTTTGCCACCGTCGAACTTGTATTATCACATCCTACTTCATCATTGCCACGGAAAATTGGCGTTTTCTTTATATGGAAAGTGTGCTGAAACGTAAATTAAGACCGACCTTGTCGTCCCGAGGACCACAACGCGCTTTGACAGGAACATGGATGGGTGTCTTATTGTTTCATGCTCTTGACTGTGGATACCAACTGTCAAGAATATAACAAATTTGGCACGTTGATACCACATAACAAACTAGCAGGACGATGACATCAAAAAAGTTCTGAAATTTAAACAAGAAGCTAAATCGATATGGTCTACACGTCTGGAAAGTCCCAGTCCCAAACCTTTTCCAAGAGCAGGATTTATCTACTTTGAAGAGGGAGATAAAGTACGGTGTTTCAGTTGTGTTAAGCTACACTAATGGGGGTATAAAGATACAGCTTGCCTTCAACATTTCAAATGTTCTCCGAGCTGTCGCTACCTCCCTCTGGTGTGTCTATAACATGATTCTGATCAATACGTCAGAAGAGGAACGGATTAGTAGCGTACCTTCTGACCTGCAAGAGTTCATTTACAGACACTTTGTGCATTTGTTGCACCATGAAGAGAACTATGTTTGTTGTTACTTTCTTCATTTAAAATCTATATTTGTTGCGCCATGAAAGAAAATAACAACATGAATGGGATTTTATTTTACTTTTTAATGTGCAAATTTATTGTATAATAAAAAAAAACAATATGTTTAAATGTGCATTTGTTGCACCGTGACAGAAAGAAAACATTGTGTTGTTTCTGTTGGGGTTTTTTTTCCTCATTTTGACGGGGGGGGGTTGTACCACGAAAGAAGTATAATAGAATCTCAGAATTCCACTTGCGACTTACGACAGCATCCTCTGTTCTCAAATTGTTTAACAAAAGGTCATATCGTCAAGGTTGGGATACATTGTATTTTTGCCATCCCTTTAGTATCTTGATTGCTGGACTAAGTGGTTCAGGCATAGGCGAATTTGTCAAACTTGTGTTTTAACGCAAATCACTTCTGTTCGATCGTCTTCCACAATGTATCGAGTGGTGTTACAAAGGATGGCAGCCATCTTGCACAATACTGCAAGAAAGTCAAGATTAATATATTTCATTTGTAGAAGTACATTCCTCGCGAAGACGATGGGATCGTGTACGACTATAGTCAAACGCATCTTGACATCTTCAAAGACACGTTAGGAAAAGATGAAAAAAAAGTTAAATTATTTGCGTGCTAAAAATACCATAGTAATGATAATATTATTTACGTTGCTCAACGTTTATTTAAATAAAGTCATGCACATTGCACAATCAGACTCCACGCTCAATAAGTGGTTTCAGAATTCAAGACATAAATGTCAATTTCATTTTCCGATCAAACAGTTAGGAACACCTTGGTTAAAGTATGTTTAATACAATGACACACAACATTTGCATGTTTGCTCATTAATTTACAACCTAATACTCCTAACTATTTAATATCTCGTACTGATTTGCTTCACGATTGGTGTCAAGAAAGTCTAGTCATTTACACTGTATCCACCTTGTCTGTCTTAAAGATGTATAAAAACACTATGCACTTCTTTTATTTATGACATTATTCAACATCGCGTTCCTGCAGGCTCCACCTCCTGCCCACTTGGTTCGTCCACTCTGTGCCATTAGTGGCAAAAAATACCCAAGCTCGTCAACATTTGTTAGACGCAGGTCTCAAAGAAGATTTATGATGGTGTATTTGGACAGCACGATAATTACTACCAGGTATCACATTCCACGTCAGATGCAGGGTTTTGGGGGTTTCTTTTTTTTGGGGGGGAGTGGGGGGGATTGTTTGTCTTTTCTGAAAAACAAAGAAACTTTGACACAACTGATTAACACAAAGGTCGAGACCCATACCGAGCATAAAAATGATTTGAGACCAGGTGGAAGTGGATTTTTAGGGGGTGTCATTATTCGTGCACTTTTAAGATGGGATTCTAATGCCAAAACTAAAATACCAAAAACCTAAAAGGCAGACCCAAAAATATAGGGAGAATAAATTCACACTCAAAGAAGGAAACAATCCAAAAGAAAAAACTTCTTCAAGAAAGGGAGATACTGCCGCTAAAAGAGCACGTGCTCCTGAAAGCCTCGCTCTGTGACTGTCTGCATTTTCTCTGTCACCGATGACGCCATCCAAGCCCGAGTGACGACCACTGTTTCCACATCTGATGACAAAATGGAAACTTTCTACTCCATCGACGTCTTCTTCTTTTGTTTCAGAAAATTCTATCGTCTCTTTCTTCCAAACCTTTGTGGTGTATTGTATGACTAGGGCAGACACTGGAAATTTGAATTCGTCACAAGTAGATAAACAATTATCACCTATTCCTCATCCTTTGTTGAAATATTCTGACAGTAACATAAACTTTAGATACTTCGTTGCCAGTCACAAGTCATCTAATCAGAAGTAGCCAACCTCCAGAACCCTCCTTGGAAAGTAATCCTTTGGCATCGAGTGACTCTTGGGAGACCAAAACCGTCCAACTGTGAATACCACGTTTATAGAACATTACTAACAGGCAATTATATGGATGCCTTTCCCGGCAACATAATATGCTGTTTCTAGGCCAAATTAGCTCAAGCGATACGATTGGACCACGCAGCTTATTTGGAGGTAGTTTTGGTGGAAATCATTCTTCCCACTCAAGTTTGGAATGTAGTCGAATATGAAACCACGTTCATCGTAGAAATCCTCAACGAACATACTCATGAATACTTTGACAAATTATCTTATATATTATGAATCCAATATCAAGCACCAAAGAATCCCCAACTAAATATTTATTCCATAAGAATTTCTTTTTTGATGATATTTTAATGCTCGACATTTCGTCGAAACGACTTCAACTTTGTTTAAAGATCGATCTAGATAAGCACTGGATAAACTTCACCAAGTATAATGATCGAGTACCATCCAGTTTCTCATCGTCTCAAATTAATTATTACTGAGAGCGAAACGGTCTCCATTACTTTTTATCCCGATTTGTTTGCAATTTCCGGTGGAAATACAAATCTCGTTCCTACCGAAATCAACAATAACAACAATCAACTAATCAAGATTTTCCTATCCCCAGTCGAACTGAACGAAGGATTAAATTTAGGCTTTTGTACTCTGATGTCGATAACAACGTCGTAGGAAACACAGCGGCGTCGTTTCTGAGAGTCGTTCCTATCAAAGTGGCTTCTGCCATAGCTTTTTACAGTGAAGAAGGCAACTCGGATTACGTACACCGAGAAATTCTACATCCTCATTATCTTCCTGTCTTTAAACCGTATCTTAACAGTGCAATATTGGTATTAAAGGAGATCGGAAACAAAACAGTATCATCTTCAAAGGTAAGGTAACCGTGAAAGTACACTTCTGCAACAAATTCTTCAATGAATTGTATCAGATGTATCCTGTGTACCGAGGAATTGCTCTATAACGAGGACATGGCTTAAGAGTTATGATAAAATCAGCTGTAGCACCCATTTTGAAACCTATGGTCATTCGAGGATTGCATGCTTTAAAAGATGCATCTCTGACGCAGGGAAACGAATTTCTCCGAATATTGTACTCATTGACCAACAAAGTCCTAAATAATCCTTGATGAAAGAAAGTTAAAAATGTGTTGATTAAAACGAGATAAAAACTGTTGGGTCGCTAAGACACACCTAAATATCCCCTTTAACAAACCTTTGAAAAGTACTGAATCCTCTTCTGTGCCACATCATGGACAAGTCACAAAGAGGCGTAAAAGAACCCTTAAAACTGGCACAAACACATCCGGTATAAGAATAAGCAAAGACTCAGTCAGTTTTTGATTGCTATAACCAACCCACTATGGATCAAGATTTTTGAGAATGTTCCATGTCAGAACTCGATATTGTTTGCCAAGCCACCGACGACGATAGTGATGCACGAATCCAATGGGTTGAATTTCCTACCATGCCGTTTTTCACCTCATCATCTCTCGTGTTTGAAATTAAAAGATAAACCCAAAATTTACATATCTGAATAACAATTACGTATACCTGTAAGTCAATTTTTTTAAATTGTACTACAGCAATCCTGGGACCGATGCTAGTCTCGTTCCCATCCCGTCAGTTTCATACATTTAAAGTTTAGCGAAGTGGATTCCTTGAACAACTAACTGGATATCAGCAGCACAGATATTTACTATATCGACATATCGAGTTTGTGTGGAAAATTTCTTGTCGTACAGCAAAGAAGCTAAGAACACACCTGAATGCAACATGATACTCTGAATGCTTTTAACGACACCGTATTGACATAAAATGATTTTCTCGCAATGTTAGGTTTAACGACGCTAAAAGAAAATCAGAGGACGTAGTTTCAACATGATGGATCGTTTACACTTGGACTTGTCGCTGAAAAACGTGTTAAGTAGTGTGGATGGACGTTTGAGACTGAGTGAATTAATGCTGAGGAGATAAAGAAAAACATCGAATAAGCTAGACTTAACGTGCGACGTGTGAAAGTCTTACCTAACGTTGAAAACAACATCAGTCAAACTTTGCCCAGAGCTACAGACAAGTATCCTTCATGACGAGTGGAAGTACTAATTTTCACCACTACATCGAGACTCCGATCCAAGATCAAAGAGTCAGAACGTTTGCTTATTGGCAAAGTCAGCAATGCGACCCTTGGTGGAACTATCAATCAAAATCCTTTAGTTCCAACATTTCAAAATGTCCAAGATAAAAGTCACCTCAGATGGTCAGATGTTATGCAACAGGCCCTTTGAATCTAACTTTGCACTGAACAATTGCTTTAGATCTTTCTTCCTATGTTTGAAGCCACTGGGCAAATAGGAACCAGCTGTAGCCACGGTATTTCATAGAACCACCATGCAAGAGGATATGCATTGCATGTAAATTATTTTACTAAAGAGTAAGACAGTGATAGTGATACTTCCACCATATAAAACAAAGTCAAATCCTTTTGAACCTTCAGTTTAAAGTAGCTCTGGTGAACATATTGAACGTCATCTTTTATGCAGAATTCGGTAATACTCTCGAAATAAACAGAGAAAATTGACTGTCAATAGAGCACGAGCCCACAGAAATAGGAAGATGTTTTCTATACAGAATAGCAGTCATAGACTAATTGGAGAAGAGAACAAAAATGAAGATATGGAACACAACCGTAGAGATAGGCGAAGATGATGTTTCGCATCCAGACAGCAGTCACAGGCCCCAATCCCAAGTGGAGAAAAAGAAAAGGAAGATATAAAACACAGCGTCGTGGACGTAAACAAGGAGGATAATGTTTTGTATCTAGAACACCGGTCACACATACTTCGTGGAGAAATGATAGATACAGACAAGATGTTACGATGGCTTATTGTTGCTCACCAACTGGCAGTAAGACATACCCGCCTGAATATAGAAAATTGTTATGGTCGTCAAATCGATCCTCCTAGTCACGTGCAACACGACAACTGTTTGCTGATGAATCGAGATCCTAAATTGGAAGGGGATCTGGAAGACGCATGATTACTCGTCTAAGAAAAAAGTCTTGAAAGAATGGTATAAAGACATAACAGATATTCCCTATCTCCATCGACTTCTTGAGAATCGAACCTCTCTTGCAACAAAATTATCGAGACTGCCCATGCGTCGACTAACTTGACAGATCTGTCAAATGTGAACTCATTCCTTATCATGACCTTTGAAAATGAAAACCTGGGAACTTCATGATCCACATTTCGTACAGAACTTCTTGAGATCCAGTGATGTATGCTAAAGATAATCAACACAGACGACAGACATCACTACGGTACCTATT
Organism: Megalonaias nervosa; assembly: GCA_016617855.1. Taxonomy (NCBI): domain Eukaryota; kingdom Metazoa; phylum Mollusca; class Bivalvia; order Unionida; family Unionidae; genus Megalonaias; species Megalonaias nervosa. The sequence goes on along the minus strand of JAECUM010029108.1, from coordinate 42,804 downwards.
GTATAGATGTTTACGTTCCCAAGGACTACAGCGTGGAATAATTTGATTCCGATGGATTACCTCTTCTAGAAGATAGCCTAGAGCCGTCATAGAGGGGTTAAGGGTTTTATCATTTTATAAAGAATTTATTTTATTTTATACCCCTTCTTTTGCATCATATTCTCTTGTGTGATCAATAGGTGAGTGGGTAATGGTCACTCCTAATGGTGTGTTGCATAGTAAGTGTAGTTTTAGCATTATATTTCTCGTTAGAAGCCATAGAGACCGGCAAGTGCTAAATCTACGGCGTAATGTTAATTTCCGTTTCAGGCCATAGGGTCCCACTTGAGGTCAACCACTTATAAAAATGCATGCAATGTGCTCTCGACAGTATGAATGTCAGCTAGAGGTCTGCAGTGTTAAGCATATGGACATTGTTTTCCGACTGGATTTCCCATCTTGACCCTAGAAACCACACACCCTACTTAGCATAGGATTCCCCCTTATTCCCCCATGTGGCATCCTATACTACTTATGTGAACTCACCGGACTACATTCTTGTAATGAACGTGTACTAACAGTTGTGTAAAGTTATGATTTTGACATAAATTTATATCTTTCCGAGCATTCTGAACTTGTGACATGGTTTTCCTCCATTTTTCGGTTAGTTCATCCTTTTTACGATGTATTACTTATCGAAGTATATTCTCGGTGCAAATTTGAAGAAATCCACGAGGTGATCTTATTTAATAGTTCATTTAGGGGTTTCGAGCGGTTTCACAAAATTTCAACAAGTTTTCCTTAAACTGAGATTTTGCATTGCTTATGATACTTTAGACAATACCAGTTGTTTCATCTGAGGTAGAGAATTTGGAAAGGATGAAAACTTACATTTTTGTTTTATAATTTAATACAAGAAATCATTTCTATTCTTGCAAAAATAGTTGAGCAAATCATCAAAATTTCCTCAGAGATAAGAGATGACTTCTTTGGGGAAAGAAGACAAGCAACACCAAAGATATGAGGGCATCTCAACGTTAGGAATAATTTATTAAGAAGTTTAATGAAACGGGGGCCAATATCCTACATGAATATCTGGTCTTCTCAAGTCTAGTGCGATGTTTCTGATATTTTATTTAAAACACGGTGTCTCTAAAGAAAAATTAGAAACGGCAATATTAATAGTATAGGGCTTTATGTTTATTTTGCGAGTGATTAGGTAAGATTAACATATCGATAAACACCCAATCATGACCATTTAATCCTTATAATTCCAATTTACGTCCTTTCTAACATCAGATCAACATATTTAATCAACAAAACATTCATTTTTAGGTAGATTGAAGTTTTCTTTCATTAGCCTCTTAATTGCGATAGAATACATTGCCCGGTCTTCGCTAGCCAAGATTCGTCGATCCTTTATACAGTAATATGGAGTATAATGTCTTAGCGGATCATGTCAGTGATATATTGTTATAATCATTATTTTAATATATATAAACTGGTTGTTGCGGTTAAACCAGGATATTCCATTTTTTTCGAAAATTACGCTTGCGAATGGCACGTGTTGTTACAGCAACGTTTTTGTTTTTTACTATCTATGCATTTCGGTCTTTCAAAAGCAAAATCGTGTCCATTTTTAGTGAGATCCCTTGCTTGACATATGACCCTGATTTTTAGCATGTTGTCGACGTGAAATACAATAATTTCCGAAGATTGGCTTGTAAAGCCTACCACATGCCTTCGTCGGCAAAGGGGATGAGTGGTGGAGTGCAGGAAGATCTGGGCAATTACATTGTTTTAACTTATAATGGTCCATTTTAATCTGTGGTTTGTAAATTTTGATTGGAAATCACAGGAGTGGGTGAGTGGGTTTTTCTTGTTGTTGTTATTATTAGGGTGTAATGGGTTGATATAGATAAAACTTAACATCAAATGACATGGAAACAGGGAACCAAAAGAAGTCCGCAGAATTTATCGATGTGCAAACAAATTCCAGTTCAGTATCACGTTATCGTTTACATCCAATCAAATTGCAGAAAACGCGTTCAATTAAAAAACGATTGGAATTATTATCAAATATGTATATATCCATATGGAAGAAACGTTTACATTGTACATAAATAGTTGAACGTACAGGTAAATGTTATTTATTCCCTATTCAACGTTTAGCCAGAACGTCACTTTATAAAATCCCGATAAACACTTTACAGGTGACCCCTCCACTTTAAGCTGATTTGCTTATTTCAGTAAAATGATGGCTAAATGATGCTTTTGTCTTGCGGTTTTCACTTGAGCGTGACCTTTTACGACTTTGAAGCAATTTGAAATCATTTAAATGCGTTTCTTATTTTAATGTGACTGACAACACCTGTTCCAAGCGAAAATAGTAACATAGCTTATGAAATAAGAAACGAAAATCCTATTTGTGTGAAAGAAACGACTACCGTTTAAAAAGTTTGATATACATTTTAAAAACATATTTACTACAGATTCGCAGTAAATACAATAAAAGTGCTAGTTGTGATTTGTGTAAGAATACAAAGTCACATTTTAACTAATAGCGATTATCACATGTTGCTAGTGTTATAATCCAAAAAAAAAAATACACGTATCAACAAGTATGTATTTTCGAAAAAAAGCTGGAAGGGTCCTCTACATTTATTTTCATTATTTGGATGAGAAACAAGCGAACTATTTCCTGTCATTTTGAGTGGCAGATGACATGCAAGTAGTTCATTAAATCATTTTGAACCAAGGGTACTCTCGTGATTAGCAGGTGTGGTATTTCATTCGATCAGCTCTACTTATTTCTGTCAAAAAGAGGAGGTGCCGACTGACGTTTCGTGCTTTAGTGATCATAATAAGTACATGTTCACTTGCAGTGACTGACTGACAGGTTAGTACTATCGCATGTTGCTTCCATTAGTAGTAAGGGAAATGGAGACTTCTATCTCAAGGACCTCTCCCCACCCTCCAAACAAATACTAATTACCATCTCGGAGACCCACCAATCCCTATCCCAAAACGACTTACAGTTTTTAGCTAGGAGATTTCTACTTCAAATATAATCCAAGACCTTTACCCACCTCCAAACAAATATAAATTACCATCTCGGAGACCCTCCAAACAAATACAAATTACCATCTCGGAGACCCACCAATCCTTATCCCAGCAAGACTTTCAGTTTTTAGCCAGGAGATTTCTAGCCCAGGACCTCTACCCCCTTTAACCAAATACGAGTTACGCGTAGGATTTATTCGCTGGAGTAAGAAGGTAAGTGAAAGTTTAGACCTCATCACTAATTATCAATGTTTCAACCGTTGATATTAGAAATATTTCATTATCACGATAATAGAGACAGAATTTTACTTTGCCGCTCACACAGCGACGACATTCGAACAAATCCTTTATTTGCGGCTTGTTAAGAGGATATTTTTTGTCGATAAAATATACTTTTGACCGATCGAGATCGATGATAAGTTTAGTATATTTTTGTTGACTTATCGGATCATGAAAGTTTTAAAATCCTGCTGATAACTTCTGGCTTAGTTGTTCAAGGTAATTGAAATACTCGCTGTTATCAGATTTGATGAGCGAAAGTTTTAGCATGTCACGGCCGCTGAAACATATACCTGATATTTCATTATTAATTTCAACTGTCAACTGTTTGCCATCATTAGATATTTGATCTTGCTATTGTAGCTATTTGTCACTGTCAAATTTTCAAACATTATTTTTATTGTTCACACAAAATTGCATACCCTAGTCATTGAATATAATATCGAGTATAGATCTATCATCAAAACAATACCCAAATGCAAATGTATCTACTCCATTTTTGCAATAACGTTTGTCATCAAAATTACTCAATCCGCGTTTGATAATGACATCTATTTCGAGTTTATGATGATTTGTTCGAATAGCCATTGCTCTTATAAAACTAATGCCGCCGTCAAGCGCGTACTTGTAATCATCAAATTTCATAAACTTTTTAACAAAATCGCGAGGCAGACCTTTTGCTTTTTTCGTTATTTTATTATTGTCTAGCAATACGGCATACATTTTACTGCGCAGCTCATTTCATCCTTGAACTTACCAATAACCTTTTATTTATGTCATCGTGAAATTTACTGTCACGAGGGTAATCGGAAAGATCAAACAGATGTCGATTATCGTATATATCCTGATAGACGTCCTCGCATTCGATTTCATACACGAGCGAGTCGGTATCAGTAAACAATAGTCTACTTGACGGCCACTGATTTTTAACAAAATTGTAATGAAAATCGTACATGAGCCACTTCGATAAATCTAACACGAAAGCTCCAACGTAAATTGGCTTATTTAGTTTTAGATTTGTTTTTCTTCTTTGTATCGCGACAAGATTTTCATTAAAACTTTTCATACTAACAAAATCATCGTCTGACACAAGTTTATTCCTGCGATTGATATCATTAACTAGCTCGATATTTACTCGTTTTCTAATATTTTCCATCGTCTTACCAAAAACGGAGTTGTTCATAAGCTTAAAGAAGTTTTTTCAAAATCGGTTTTCGCTACAGCTCTTTTCGAAGTGTTTAAGTTAATATAACCTTTCATCCAAGGTGACTGATTAAACTTTAAAACTCTATGAACTTTCCTCAACACAAAACCAGCGTCTATTGCTTGTTTTAAAACTCTGTAATGCAAAACATAATTTTTCTTATCGATTAAATTTGGTACTAGTTTTTTTACCTTAGAATTTTGTCTTGGTGATGCTATCGCTTGTTGTTCTTGAGATAACATACTATAATCTATTACCACTGATTCCGCACAGAAAGGATAATCGTTGTGTAAATTGTATAGCGAAGTTGGATAATCGAGATCAACTTCAACGAAATACGAAATATCGTCGGATATCTTTTTTTCTGTCTCCGATAGAAATTGTTCAGTCGTAATCCAACGAAATCCACCAAATGGCATTGGTTCGGCCATAGAATAACCGTACAAATTATTGAAATCTAGATAAATTATATACTTTGAAGGAAGCTTAGGATTGTACTCTTTCAGGTATTTGTTGTTTGCTTCAGAATATTTCTTTGTTATAACGCTAATACCGCCTCTGATACCTTTTTCGATAAAATTGAACATATCAACGTCAGTCAGTAATTCTAACTTTACTTTACTAAACTTTAAGAGAGGATCCCAAGATAACCCAGGGGAAGAGTAATACCAGCAAGGATCAAGTCCGTAATTGTTATAGCTCACTTTTCGAAAACTTTCAAATACGTCCGCCAGCAATAACACGTCAGTTTTCAGATACAAATCATGATAATCGCCAAACGTCTTGCAATCAAATTCTTTCCAAGTATCTTGTGCGTACTTATACTCGCTATCAGTTATGTTTCATTTTTTAGTTGCGAATAAAATTTGTCTTTACTAGGTAAAGAAATTTCATCAAATTTACTCCAATCGTCGAGATACTCGTACGGAAATACTCCTTTTTTAGTCAATAGATTAAATTTATCTCCAAAACAGTCTCGTAGGCAATTAAACTCGCTACAACCTTTCACTAGCTCATCCAATAATGCTGCCATAAACTGTAGGCTGTCAATCAAACGCAACTTACCTAAAGTAACTGACATATACTTTTCAAAATTATTTGGAATACACTTAATCACGTTATCGAGTTTTAAACGAGATTTTATTTCAGGATCACCAAAAGCTTCTACTATAATATGACTGTCATATCCTCTGAAATTGTGAAGAACAACTGGAATAAAATCTGGAGCATGAAACCTTAAATTACATTTATCATGAGCCGCTCCACGATACTGTCCTGTTAGATGACAATGGTCACGTACTTTTTTATTATCAGAAGCTTCAAAAGCTTTTCACAAATATGACAAAATTCCGCTTGCTTGTGATCGGATTCTTGTTGAGATGTCAGTTTTATCATTGGAGTTATTCTTTTTAAACGATTAAATATATCATCAACTTCGCTAATTAACTGCTTGAGAAGCCAAACAGCTGGATTTTTACCGCGATATAATTTGATTGGTTTGGATAGGCTCGAATCAGCACAGCAAACTATTTTGTACGCCACTCCGCATGGAACATGATTTTGAGATTTTTTTTGTACTTGATTTGTTAGGATTATTTTCTACGCCAAGTACAGGCTGCAGTAAGCATTCGAAATCAGCGTATATAACGAAAGGAATTTTTAGTTTATGATTATTATTGACAAACTGTAATAAATTATTTTCTTTGGACGGCATTGTTATTCGTTGTACGTCACTACAGTAATGCAAATGCTTCTGTAATGTTTCATTGTCAGAGCAACCGTGCAAGCAGCGATAACAGAAGAACTTTTTATTGTTTTGTTTACTATACTGTCTGCCAACTAGTCCGTTAAAGTTTTTGATCCAAACGTAATGATTTTTATAAAACAACAAGTTTATTGTCGATTGTGAAGTTTTTTTCTGAAATGTATCTCGGATAGACGTTTTCTTTTTCATCTAGTCCGAAAACATTTATTGAAACATTATTTTGCTTTTCAAACTTTAGTTTTTGATTTTCTGCAACTGGAAAGTCGATGCCATTAAAATTTAATTTTGATACGTGACTAAAATACTCGTCAACGCGATCAGCATTTTGTTCTACTGGAAATAGCGCAGAAAGAATAGCCCACTGAAAACATCTGTTATCAACGTTCTTTACGTTTATACAGCATTTTTTATTTTTTATTTTTTGTGGTAGGTCAGTATACGAACTACCGCGTAATACGTTATATTTTATTGTGTGAAATAAAATTTCAGTAATAATTTCAAACTTCCAACCCGAACCCGATTCGGTAAATTCTTCTATCTTTTTCCAAATTTCCTGGTGTATTTCATCAGCTAGTGATGAAAGATTAGTCCCAAGCAAAACACGCCTTGATTTTGCGTTAATTTAAGGGTCTGCAATTTCCTTGTCTGTCACAAGTAGATTTGAAAATATAACGTGATATTGCACTAATATTCTCAGACCCTTATGTTTTTCACGTTCACGTTTTACAGTTGACTCTAGCAAATGATAGAGTTTTGTTGCAGTGAAATTTACCAGTACGATTTGTTTATCGAACCGATAACTGTTGTCAAATCCTGTAAAGGCAGTCGCTATTTTTTCAGGTTCTCCCATAAGGCTCTTTTTAGCTATATCACGTAATTTCAGCATTGTTGTATATAGTGTAATATTATATCTCTAATTGATTGTTCGGTCGATAACTCACCACACGCCAGTTGAAAAATCAATTAGAGATATAAAATGCTTATAGTATAATGAAACAAAATATGACAAACGCAAACGAACAAGAGTATTATTACGTTCACCTCAAGTCAGTTGTACGCTGGTAATGCACTTGGTTCGGTTATTAACATAAAATCTCAAAAATCTGTTGGTAAAGCAACGCCAGCAGGTTATAAGATTAGCGTTAAAGGTGATAATGCTGAGAGAACGGAAATATTAAAGAAAAATTTTATTTACACTTTGTTCTGCTACGAAATTCCAGAAGGACAACGTGTACATCATGTTAACGGCGCGGTCACTGATGACAATATTGAAAACTTATCTTTACAAAACGAATTTTAGCCGCATCCGGTATTTGATTTATACGAGGCAAATGATAAGGGAATTATTCGAAGAAGAAAAACTAAAAAAGTTGTTGGTTGTATGAATAATATGGGGTATCTCACGGTAACTGTCAGAGGAACACTAACCGATAAAGTTAGTTATCTTAGCCATCGTTTTCTTTACGAGACGTTTAACAGATCTATACCTAATGGTTTGGTTATTAATCACATCAATAACGTAAAGACTGATAATCGAATGGAAAATTTAGAACTAGTTACCCAGCAGGAAAATGTGAGAAAATGACGAGGTGGTGGTATTAATTTTAGATGTCCGGTAAAACCTGTTGTTTCATTTAATCTCGAAACAGATGAGGAAATCAAATTTCCTTCAATCTCATCTGCTGCTCAATACTACAAGATAAATCCCAGGGTAGTAAAATTTGTTGCCAATAGAATAATAAGATCAGCTTTTTCAAGCGAATACGATGCTTGGATTATCTTTAGATATGATGATTAAATATATTTGCTAGCAATTATGAGCAAACGCTATAATATCATCTTTATCAAATTTCAGCGTCATTATTGCGCTATCGTTAAGTTTATTTTTTTCTGCTGCTGTTAGCAATATCCTATCAATTTCGCCTTGCGTAACAATAACATCGACAGAATAAGAATTATACCCTAACAGACATTTTCTCACTGCTTCAGCTAGTTAGTTATAATTTAATATATTAACTTTTTGGTGATATTTTACCTCGTTAGTCATCATATAACAATAAATTATATAAAAGTATATTATAATATGAACTTGATGAAAAGACTTGCTGATATATATTCGGAAGATACAATCGTAAGTGATACAATCACTAACGACAAAGTCGCAGACAATATTACAATCACTAACGATATAATAGACAAATTTGCTAGCTATAGTGAAGATGATATTTTATTTAATAATGACGATGAAGATGAGATAGTCGAAGTCTCCGACAGAAAAAATTACAGCAGACCGACAACTGGACGATATAATGTTAAGTATCACATTGCTAAAAAAATAATAAAATTTAATTTTACTGTTGCCGAACAACAAATATTTTGGCAGCTTATCAAACCGTTTTTAAATCTAAAAATAACTGGCCAGCAAATGAGCATAAAATACGATTTTATTTTTGCTAAAATATTCAATTTAATGCCAGTTGATGATGCAAGAAAATTACATTTAATTTCGTTATGTAAAACTATCAAATGTAAATCCTTACTTGTGAAATACGAACAAATTTATAATAACATTATTGGATCGACTTAGTTGGTATCCAACTATTAAATTTATCGCTATACCCGCGCCACTTAACTAAACTTTTATTGCCTTTTTTCCTAATAACTTTTTCGATAACGAAAACATCTTGTTCAGTTTTCAGAAGTTCCTGCTCGTAAAAACTGCCAGTTATAGGTTCACCTAATAAATCTTTAAACGAGTATGTTACAGGTATTGTTAAAAGTACTTTATTAACAACAAATACTTCTTCGCTCCAGTTTGGAGTAAATCCTTTTTCAAATGTTTTTTTCGTTAAAGAAATTCTAACTTTATCACCAACTTTAAATTTATGTCTGCGGTACATGTTTTCATTTGATAATATTGGATTTTTAATTGCGTCGTTTGGCGACACTTTGGTGGTTCGGTGCTTCGTATTATTTTATTCATCAACAATGTTTTGTAAATTGTCAATATATTTACTCGTATTTTTAGCTGTCATATGTTTATGTATTTTTTCGTTTAGCGTGCGATTAAATCACTCGACGACAACGCTTTTACCTTCGTTCCCTGTAATATATTTTTTGATATTATTTTGGAGTAAAAACTGCTCGAACTTTTTATTGAAAAACTCCGCTCCGTGATCGGTCTAGATTCTATTGGTTTTCTTTCTGTACTAACGATAACCTGTTTTAACGCGTCATTTATTGACGTTCCTGTCTTATCTGAAACTGGAACACTAAAAGCATATTTGCTAAAAATATCTATAACATTAAATAAGTATTTCTTATTATCATTAAATTCAGCTAGATTTGACACATCTACTAAATCTATTGCCCAGATGTCATCAACGGCATTTGCGACAACTTTACGTCGCGTAAACTTTTTTTATTTAGGTTTGTGTAATTCAGCTGCAAAATCATCATACAGTTCTTCACCGAGTCCCAATTTATATTTTGCTCCAATAAAACCCTGCACCAGCCTTCTATCAAAACGTTCTCGCATATTTGTCGGTTTCATATCACGAAGTTCGTCTAACATTACTTTATCGCAGTCTGATTTTGAGTTTTCTACACGAACGTTATCAGGACGTTCAACGTCCCTGTAGCAGATATCATGGCGCATTGCTATCTCATCAACTTGATTGTAAGGCTCTTGTCCTGGCAGCGGATTATCATTTCATCTAGTTGTTTATCAAGAGGATTATAAGGTCCAGTATATTTATGGCCTGGCAATGTCCAGCCTCCTTGCTTTTGGCAATTTGCCAATTACTTTATGTATGTCTATACCTGTTCCTATTATTTCTCTATTGTTGCATTGTTGACAGTATGTGACAATTTTATTTTGCTCAAGACATAAATCTCTATCACAATCACACTTGCATCTCATTCTGTTAATTAGTCGTCTACTAAAATAACGTCAGGGCAACCAGCTCCCAACGACTTTATCGCTGGGGATAATTTCTTTAAAAACATACTTTTTCTTTTTCCACAAATTGCGCAAAGACTTTTCAGCATCGTCCTGTTGTTCTTTGTTTTTTTCTGTTGTTTCATTGATATTTTCTGTTTTAGTTTTACATTTGAGACAATATGTTGACATTATATATTTGTAAGTTTAGATAAAATTAATTGCAATCTCATCATTAGCGTGAGAAGGTTGCTTGTCAAACTGTAAAATAAAATTTAAAAAATTAAATTTAGGCTGGGACATTTGTTTAATGAACATTATACAATAATATCCACAAGCAGAAGTTCCAACAGGTTGAAGTTGAATGGACGAATAATATATTATTTTATATTTTTTGTTTATATATTTTTTTATTGCGTCGCTCGGAGGAAGTCCAAACGAGTCAAAATAATTGTTATTATAAACTGCTACCCAATGTGTACCAGATCCGTCATTGAAATCTTGTATATTTATCACGCAGGAACCACCTGTGATGTTAGTAAGTTCATCCTTAGAATAAACTCCGTGGAAATTGTTTACTTGTTTTAGCTTATTAAGTATATCAAAGTTACTTAGCGGGGGGGGGGGGGCGTGTTCCCGGCAATGTTAGTCAACGTCCGATTCCTAGTAGGCCTGGAAGAATACTTCCCGCTAATCCCGCCGTAAGTGAAGAAAGAACTCCTCCTTGTTTTGTTCCAGGACTCTTTGTTTTCCTTTTTTTTTCGACGATTTTGTTTTTCGATGTGGCATTATATTTATCAGTCACATAAAACTTATCTTTAGACTATTTTCTTTATACCACTGCCAACAATACCACGACCTTCAACTGCTTTTTTCGTTGCGCCAGATATTGCTCCAGACGCTGCTGCTAGTCCTAATGTACCTAACACCGGCAAAATTTTAGGTAATAACGTTCTGGCTATCACTGATAATGCCGGACCAAAGAAACCACCTTGTTTTGCCATCGCTGTTATTTGTGCGGCACTTAAATTTAAAACAAAAGGTTTTTTACGATCGTACCTGTTTACTAGTTTTTTGGTTAACATTAATTTTGTTAAAATACCCTTGGAAATGTCAGGGTTGATTTTTAATGATACCTGCCTCTGCTTTGCAACAGCAGCTGCTAATTTTTTAACTTGACCATAAGTCAGATATATTTCTTTTACAATATATTTTGTCATCTTATAATAAAGTTACAGATTAAGCTTGTACTGTCATTTTACCTCCAACAGAATCAATCATAATAAATCTGTCGCTGATCACTAGCGCGTATACGTATAACTGTGCCACAGGAACTGCTCCGAGTGTCCAAGTAATTTCAATATCAGCTGTCGAGTCGACAGATCGCTCGCTATGTTTACTAACATCAAAATAAAATATTGGATAAAGTGTACGAAATTCCTCTGCCGATATTTGAGATCCATCTCCAACATCCTGATATTTTTGCACTGCGTCGAGCAGATACATGTAAGGTCTAGTAATATTTTTATTATCGTCATCTGCAAAATTACATTCTATCGCTCGTTCTGGATATTGTTATTCGTCTAACATCAGCGTTATCAAATATCGCATTATTTTGTTGTTGGTTACCACGTCGCGCTTGCTGTTGAAATACAACAAATAATTGCCTCGGCAGTTGTTCGCTTGATGTTGTTATAACTCGCCATGTGTAGTCAGTAGTATTCGGAACTGCTGTTTGATATATTTTATGTTGTTGAAAATAAATTCTGTTTGTATGTTTATCGAGTATACTGTTTAAGTCTGACATTTTATCGATTGATGGAGTTATTCGTGGCATCCATAGCGCAAGTTTGTTTATGATAAATTGTACATCAGCTCCGCCTGACCTAAACAGGCAGTCGTTTTGTTCTGCTCGATCTAAAATAAGTGTATGTTTAACTCCACGAAATACTTTGTTGTAATCGCGACAAAAGCCAAATATTGTACTTAATGGCAGCATCATTGTAATTTGACGTGATCCTTCTGCAAATTCTTTTCTTCTAGCAAAACCTTCATTGTAACATGGATTTTTTACGCTAATTGTGTTATTGATTAAATCTAACATTGCAACGCCGTCCGCACCTGCAGCTGGTGGTGCTATACCAAGATTATTACAAGCTGCAGTAAGTGAGACTCTTGTGGCGTCTGCGTTACCGGCTGCAGCTGGTGCGGCTATACCTAGTGCGGCTGCATTAACAATAAGAAAAGTTCTTACAATTACAACATCTGCAGCGGCATCAGCTCCGTGTAATAAAACACCTTTCAAGAAAGGTTCGGTCGATTCAGCTGAACCACGTCCAGTATCTTTAAACCACATCATGTTCGTTGCAGTCGATCTGGAGCAATCGTCGGAAAACGAAATAATATTTAAGATTGTACTTGCAACTTGTAGGTGACTCGAGATATCCTCAACAGTTTGATTGGCCAGTTGATATCGAGCACTTTTAAATAAGCACCAACCATTATTTATAAGAGCTACTTCTGTTCCAGCTGCAATTGCAACAGGCAGATTGGCCACTGTCATAATCTGACCGCGAACTTCTAACATTGCCTTATGTGGCAGTAGAAATACATCTTCGTCTCGAGTATTAAATGTTCTAATACCAGCTTTATTTGGTTCATTAGAATTTTCATCGAGATACTCAACATACTCAAATTCTGTTACAATGTCATCGGTGTCATACGTTTCTGCTAAAGTTTTTTGGTTGTTGTTATCATAGCACGTTGAGTTTCTTTTGTTGGAGCGATTTCTGATATAACTTGTTTTATCTCAGATGTAGACGGTGTGCCTTTAATTTTATCAGCTATTTTTTGTCCCACCGCAGTTGCAGCAGCAGATGCGGCTCCAGTTGCAAAAGCTTTACCTGCGTCAAGTGCAATTGGTGCAAATTTATGCGCGATTCCCGGAACATTTTCAATAACTTTAGTAAATATATTTCCAAAAAATCCTCCAACTATTTTTCTTCGATAAAATTTTTTTCTCTGTTTCATTATATCAAGGGTTTGCATAAAACCGAAGTCGATTGCCAATCACGAAGTCGATAGCGAAGCTATTGCGCACTTAGGCGTAAATAATAAGTAACAACCTCGTTATTCAGATCCAGCTGTCGTCCAGATTGATCTGTCAACTGCATATTTATTGTTGTTATTTGATTTTCAACATTTAGCGGATAATAAATAACTTGCCGTGGACTAATTTGCATGAGCGATCCCGGTGGAACTTCTGGCAAGAAACTATATATCGGTTGTCCTTTACTACCTTGGGCTGAGTAAGATCCAGAAGCAATAGAGCAATTTATTAATATTGTGTTTACGTCAGTTATATTTACCGGCAGTTCACCGTCAAATGTTATAGTTTGTTCTGTGGTTGATCCATATTGCTTGTGAGTAAATCCAATCAGCGATGCTATGCTTTTTGATGATGAAAAATCTATTATCAAATTATTTTTTAATGTTATTCTAGCGCGTAATGTGTTATAGTTTGGTGTTAGCTCAAAATTGTCTAAAACTTCTCCATTTTTTGTTATTAATTCGCGTATCGTCTTATTTAAATCAGTTACGTTGTATGCTCCTTGCGGAATTTTAACCGATTTCCACGTAGGCCTTGGAGCTGGAGTTAAAGTAAAATCAAATTTATCGTTTACACCAGTTTTTACGTTAGCCATGGAATGCCAACACGTACATGAAATTATTCCAATTTCATACTGTTTTTCAGTACCAAGTTGTATTGGCGGAATATAATTTACTGACAAATTTGCACTATCGTTTGCAGCTATACTAGAGTCTAGTAATAATGTTGTTGACATTGTTATTTATTATGTTTTTACAAAATTAAGTCGCGGTGTAAAGTTTCGTATTCGTCAGATGTTAATAAATTTTCTGATCTTAGATGATCTAATATATCAATAATTTCATTATCAATTTCAGCACTAATATTACCAGCTTCTTTTGATGATATCAACATCATTAATCTGCCTATCATTTCAGCAGTTGATGTAAATATTTTTACACCTGTTCCAGTTTTTTCTTTTTCTTCTGGTAATCTTTTATCTCTACTACGTTCATACTGATCGAACAATCTTTTAAAATTCCAACTTTTATTATAACCTCCTGGTTTAGTTCTTTACTGGTATGCTGTTCTATGCAAAGCCTCAGCAATAATTCCGTCTCTTATTCTATTTAACAGAGGTATTATTTCTTCTTCTTCTCTGACATTTTTAATTTCTTCATCAGCTTTCAAAAAATCATCGTATACTTTTTCGAAAATATCCATGAGTTTTTTGTAATCATCTTCTGACCAATTTCTAATGTTTTTAAGATCGTTTAGATTTTCTTTTGACAAATATTTTTTAATAAATTCGTTATACTCAGTATCATCTATTTTTCCCCTAGCTTGTTTTCTGTAACATTGTATAGATTCTTTAACAGGCAATATTTTTATCATACTTTCTTGGATCATTTTTTGTTGCTCTGACATATCTTCTATCATCTTTTTTATCTCAGTTGTCATTCTTGTTATCGCATGTTGAAGTGCAAGAGGATTGTTCATTAACTTGTCAAATTCAGCTTGTCGTGCAACGGGATCAGCAATATTTCTTACAAGTTCATTTACAATTTTTATGGTTTTTTCTTTTGGTTTTTCACCGAGTAAACCTAACAAACCTTTTTCCTGTAGTTCCTTAAGTTCTTCTGATGACAGTGGTTTAGTTTCAGGTTGTTTTCCAAGTAGTGCTTCAGTAACTGGTTTGAGAATTGTGGCCGTTGCTTCTGCAGCAGCTTCAGCAGCAGTTACTTGTCCACGTCGTGCTTGCTGTACTTTTTGCTTAAATGCTGCTTGAGATTGAGCAAGTTTTTTAGATCTTCTATATGTTTTCTGTACTTTGCTCGTTTATCCATAATTATTATATATAAATTTTATAAAATTAAGACTATCAAAAACAAAAACTTACTGCAAGTAACTGTCAATACAACAGCGAAACATTTTAGTTGGATCATGTGTAAGTTTATCAAATAAGAAAAAGTTATACTTATCTTTTGTAGCTTTATGATATAATTCAATAAATTTTTCTTTTGTTACGTCACCACATTGCTCGTTCGCGATATTTCTAACGTCAACATTGTCCAGTCCAGGAAATAATATAAAACAACCAGTATTTCGCCGAATAAAGCTATCAACATTATAAATAAACAGAATTACATTTTTTATTTCGAGACAGTGAAAAATACGATCTTATTTTGTTCATTTCTACATTGTTTAGCGGAATATCGTCAAAAACTACTATCTTATGTTCATCTGAGTCGAGTTGATTAACTGGAACAAGATCTTCTGGCTGTTTGATAATAAAAAAATCTTCTCCAGCCTCAAGATCATCACGACGTTTATTATTATATTTGCTTAGTAACTCGTACTTATTTTGCTGCGGATTAATTGTATAAATATAAACTCGATCGTAATTAAAATTATCACCAAAAAGTAAATTCATAAGCAAATTTGTTTTTCCCGATCCAGTTCGCGCAACAATAAGATAATGACAATCTGGAAGTTCGTTGTTATGTTTATGTTTCACCAACCGCTCTGTATCAAAATTTAATATCGACGATTTTGCCATTGTTTGTTATATAATTTTATGTTATATTAAACTGACTAATGTTGACAATTTTATGTAGGACAATAAATAATGAGTTACTATATAAAATTTGGAACATTGATAGGAGATTCGTCAGCTGTAAGTACAACTACAAAAATAACAGACGGCAAGATTGATTTATCAGGTTACCTGAAAAAATCCGGTGACACAATGACAGGAAACCTGTTTATGTCAAATCAACGAGTACTAGGTTTAGAAACAGCGTATCCACCAATAAATGTTAATAACACACAAGCTGTCAGTTATGCACAACTAAAATCTGTTGATGACAACAAGATGTCGTTGGCAGGAGGAACTTTAAGCGGTAATTTAGATATGTCAGAAAAAAAAATAATAATTTTGGAGACCAGGTATCCACCAGCAAACTTAAATTATACACAAGTGGTAAGTTATGCATAGTTGAGGTATGTGGATGATAACAAACTTGATACAATCGGTGGAACGGTTATAGGTATTATTAGCATGTCAGGAAAAAAAAACATTAAATTTAGAGACTGCATATCCGCCAGAAAACTTGAATCAAACACAAGCTGCAAGTTTTGCGCAGTTAAAATCTGTTGACGATAATAAACTTAACAAAGCCGGCGATACAATGACAGGTAACCTGTTTATGTCAAATTCAAAAATAACTGGATTACCGACAACCTCACCACCAGCTAATGATGCTGATGCTGTTAGTTATGGTCATTTGAAAGAAGAACTTGCCCCATACTTTAAAAAATCTGGTGGACCAATGTCAGGCAATATAAACATGAGAAATAATAAAATAACTACGACATATGTTCCAGTTAGCCCTAATGATCTGACAAATAAAGCATATGTTGATAGTCTGTCTAGTGGTATAAAACGAACTAAAAACAATGTTGGATATATTCCAATGCTTTATAAAGCAACTGACAATCGAGTTGGGTTTGAGGTAAGCGCATCAGCATATTATCTTGAAAATTATCCTTATTACGCTTTCTCTGATAGACATGAGTGGACGACTAACGGAGAAGTTGAAAATTTTTGGATTAAAATTAAATGTCCTACTGCAGTTGCTGTTTGGCAATTTCATTTGCGAGGCCGATTAAACTCTGGTGTTGGCCGAATTTATAATTGGCGATTGGAAGGATCAAATGACGATATCAACTGGACAACACTGTATAGCACAACAGACACTTACATTTCAACAACACAATATTTTACGATTCCGGCAGAAAACACTGTTAACAAGTACTTATATTTTCGAGTTAATGTTTTAGCTGCTGAACATCCATTTCCAGGACTGACAGCATTTTAAATATATACACTTGATGATCAAATTTAATCTAATGCTATAAAATAATGTCAGAACCACCAATTATAACCATTGCAAGAGAATGTTATGATAATATTTTAAACCCCAACAAAGATGTTGGAGCCGTTAATGAAATAGTAAAATTAATCCAAAGTTTGAAAAAACTTAACATCGAATCATTGAACAATCCAACATTGCCAGTAAATTTTGCTAATTTTGTTCGCGTTGTGCATATGCGAGAACCACAACTGAAAAAAGCAATAGTAAACTTTGATATTATAAGCAGATACTGTCATCCTGATGATTGTCTAGAAGAACAAAAACAAGTTGAAATTATATTTAAAAAAATATTACTCGAGCTTGATTGGTCTAACATAGATTTGATAATAAAATCAGATTTAATAAAAGCACGAGTTTATAGTGGAAGAACACTAGAAGAAAGACGAATAAACGAAAATCATACTCGTCTTGACAAACTAGTGGAAAATAAAAAAATGAGAATGAAAAGAAACAAAAAGTTACATGATAGTTTTTCAAAACGAGGTATATTTAAACATCTCGGTATGTACTACCATGACAAAGAAACCTTGGTTAAAATCGTTACTATGACGTCAGACGCAGAGTCAATTATTAAAGTGTACGCAAACGCAATTTTGCCAATGATACATAAAAAAGACCCAGAATTTGATCCGATTATTGTTAACAAGTCTCTAAAGATAATCAAAACTTTAGACGATGAAATTAGTAATTTTAATGATGATGAGCGAGAAAAGTTTTTTTGAAGAAGTCGATCAAACAAAGCTGGAAGTAAAGTCTGATTCTTATTATGATATAAGTGAAGAAGACGATGTTCCATTCCCATCAATCCAGTACCCTAGACAATTGTCATTACGGAATTATTACAACGAAATTAAAACAATACTCACAAAACTATATGAAAAATTAGTGTTAAAAGTAGCTTCTGCTGTTGGTCTTCTCACAATTGAACTAGATAAGCTTAAGAAATTAACGCTAACAAATTTCGTAGTCGCATATGCAATTATCAGACAACATCTTGTTCTCAAAAATTACACGTTAGATCAGTTGAGTTTAGTATTAGGGTATATTGAAGAAACAGAAATCGATTACAGTAATTTGGTGAATAAAACAGATTTATATGAGAGTGAAGTAGGAAATAGTTTTGATTCATACGCTTGGTTAAAGAAACAATATGTACTAACAGATAAACGATATGATGATACTTCGTCAGATGTTTATGACAAATATAGAGAGTTTTTAGCTGATCCTAAAAATAATAAATTCCGCGAGTTTCTCGATTCGATTGTTGGTGCTAGAACTTTTGTCTTTGTATAAAATATTGTATAATGAAAAAACAAATCATCGATTTCAATCAGATATCAGAAGAAATTCCAAAACAATATGTTGACGCATTAATGCAATATTACAGATATTATCATAAAAACCTTTGGTACGTGAAAAAATGTTACAAATACTATAGCAAAATACTTCGAGTAATATCATATTTACCACTGCTAATGACTAGCTCTGGTATAATTTCAAGTGGAGCATCATTAAATCCGTTTTTGTTAATAATATCAGGCGTTGGTGTTTCTCTTGCAACAGAACGTAAAAAAATTGAACCTCGACTTATGACTAAAAAAATGCCTGTAAAACAGCTAGTATCACTTACAAAAAATTACTTGATCAGATACGATCTTACTTACGAGGTGTAAAATATGATATGGACGATTTAATACGCGAGTTTTGTATTATTGACAGTATGTTAACAGATATTCTACCAATGAGAGTCAGCAGGTATGAAAAAGATTATCAAAAAAAGTATGAAATTTTGTCTAAACATTAGAAATACTGTTTCACTTACCTTCTTACTCCAGCGAATAAATAATACGCGTAATTGAAGGGGGTAGAGGTCCTTGAGGTAGAAATCACCTGGCTAAAACTGGAAGTCGTTTTGGGATAGTGGTTGGTGGGTCTCCGAGATGGTAATTTATATTTGTTTGGAGGGTCTCCGAGATGGTAATTTATATTTGTTTGGAAGTGGGTAAAGGTCTTGGATTATATTTGAGGTAGAAATCTCCTAGCTAAAAACTGTAAGTCGTTTTGGCATAGGGATTGGTGGGTCTCCGAGATGGTAATTTGTATTTGTTTGGAGGGTGGGGAGAGGTCCTTGAGATAGAAGTCTCCATTTCCCTTACTACTCCATTGCATATCCAGTGAGATATAAATCCGACTGAATTAAATCTTCAATGTTGAATAGATTGACATTAAATGGACTCAAAAATATGCATGGTAGTAAGTAATTATTGGTGTGTACAAAAAAAATACACATGTAACAATTTAATTATGTACTGATCTGTGACTGACACTGACTGAACCAAATGAAACCCCTAGAAGAAAAAGACCGCATGCTTTGCCCACACTGATATCGTACATATGACCCGTATGTCAGGTTATCACCTAGGCCAATACTTTTTTTTTGGGGGGGGGTGTTTTTTAATAATAATAATAATAATAATAATAATAATAATAATAATAATAATAATGTGGACTTAGTACAGAGCCTAATATTTAGAAGCTCTAAGCGCTTTACAATATTAGATAGCCAATAAAACCATATACAACGATATAGTTACAAAAACAAGCACGATGTTATATGCTTTTTAATATCCATTTTCAGGCTTGTTCAATAAGACTCTTGCGTGACTCTCTCGGATTTGGTTTAAAAGAAAATATAAAAAGTTTTTCTTGTAACGCCCGAGTAAGGTTTTCCCTAAATTTGGAAAATTGATTTAACTGGCTGATACAATGATATTACGTAATACGTTACTGTAAGGACGATCTGACGTCATATTCGCGTAAACATTGACATTTTTTTGTTGGGTTTTAATAAAAGCCTCTTGCATTAGCCTATGTTTTAAAAAAAAAATTAATATCTCTTTAAGCTTACATAGATTTTTCTCTCGAATCCTTTACAAAAAGTATTTTAATGTAAGTTCTGATATTGCGAGAAATGTGTTTGTTGTTAAACTTGTGCAAGTTTGGCTATCGGTAGCAGTGATCACTGTAACTTTATCCCAAAGTCATATGGAGGAGATCTTGCTGAGCCACGCGAGAGGTCCGACTGGACGAGCCTAACTACTACTACCACTACTACTACTACTACCACTACTGCTACTACTACTACCAGTACTACTACCACTAGTACTACTACTACCACTACTACTACCACTAGTACTACAATTACTACTACTACCACTAGTATTACTACTACTACCACTACTACTACTACCACCACTACTACCACTACTACTACCACTACTGCGCTACCACTACTACCACCACTAATACTAATACTACTACCACTGCTACTACCACCACTACTACTACCACTACTACTGCTACTACCACTACTACTACTACTACCATTAGTACTACTACTACCACTACTACTACTACTACTACGACTACTACTACCACTACTACTACCACTACTACTGCTACCACTACTACTACTACCACTACTACTACTACCGCTACTACTACCACTACCACTATTACTACCACTACTATTACTACCACTACCACTACTACTACCAGTACCACTACTAGTACCACTAGTACTACTTCTACCACTACTACTGCTACTTCCACTACTACTACTACCACTACTACTACTACCACCACTGCTACTACCACTACTACTACCACTACTACTACTACTACCACTGCTACTACCATTACTACTACTACCACTACTACTACTACTAATAATGATAATAATAATGATAATAATAATAATAATAATAATAATAATAATAATAATAATAATAATAATGATAATAAATGTTTTCACAAATGCAGAATAGAGTAGCGATACGAATAATAATAAGACTGATAATTATCTAAAGTGCGTTGGTGAAATTTTTTATTTCAAAAGTAAAGACCTGCTACTTTTACATGGGTTTAGGAATTGAAAATTATCCGAGACAGCAAAGCTTACTACATCGAGTTAACAGAAAGTGTGATAAATAGAGGATCTCAAATGGGTAATGATTTAATATTGAATTTATGAAACGAGTTGAATAATGTCCAGCTTTTGCGAGCCTTGGCTCGCAAAAGCGGACATTATTCAACTCGTTTCATAAATTTAATATTAAATCGTTACCCGTTTGAAATTCTTTTTATCACATAGTTTTTATTTCAGTGGAAATAATTTAGATAGAAAGAAGAACGAATAATTTCGTTCATTCTGACAGACAGTGCACCTTTCATTTGTTGTGCATAAAATATAGTCCCAAACAAAGCTGAACTGGTAAAAGTAGATTGTACTGTTTTATAAACTATAAATCAAAGAAAAAGCTTCCATCCGAATAAACAGAACATTTTATAACGACAAAATCATTTTTCAAAACAGAATGATCAATGCGATGTGATGCTGCCACATTGTTTGATACGGTACACAGTACAGGAGGCCTACAGTAGAGTACATGTTTACCCTAAAATGTCACTTTCAGAACTAAACGTTACATTGTTGCGATTTTCATGTGAAATAGGATTACTGGATGCAAAAATTCCCACATTTACTGCAATGCATTTGTCACCGGATATTTGCAGTATTTGATTTTGAACAATAGATTGTACAGAAGACGTCAACAAATTTCTTTTCGTGTCGGATTTACATCCCATATATACTACGTAAAGATGCTGTGGTTGGATAAAGTTCTGTCAGTTAGGAGACCCATTTATGTCCAGATTCTTCTGTGAACAGAGCTGAGTTTAGTTACTTCTTTAAGTTAACATTTAAACCACGCTTGTATATACGGTGGATTCTATATCTATGTTACAGATATAGCGCCCCCCCCCCCTCCGGCAAGCTTTCTCACATACCTACACTGGCTGAACCCGAGACTCGAACCCACGCAGACAGAGGTGAGATGGCAGTGATCCGTAACGGTGAGCGCTTTAGACCACTCGGCCACTCGGGGTCCAAATTACATGGCTGTATTTACAAATGTGTATGTGATCAACTGAGTTTAAAATTTTGGTCACTATAAAACTTGGGTTCTTACAATCTGGGTTCTTGTTTGCAGCCACCTTCTCTGAGCAGATAATTGTTTGCGGTGCAGGAGTGATTCTTTTATAATATAAAAATTACAAAATATTCTGCTGTCTGTCCTTGGCAGAATAATACCTGTAATGAAACTTATTACTGAATTTTATGATAACAAAACAAATGTGCCTTCCAACGACTGTAAAACGCCTAATAGCATGATCCAGCGCAACTGTGAAGTCTGCATGTTTCGCCCATTTCTTTAGTAGCTGCTCAGATTTTCACGGAAGTACAGGTTATGACCATGTATACCACCCCTCACCTAAACGTTCCATCTGGGTGGAAGAGAACCAGCTGCTAAAGGAAGTACTCCTAAACGGTACCAATCAAAACAAAAACTTATAAACGCATACACAGTTTCCGTTGCCGAGTATAATTTTATTTATAAGTTAGTCAAACTACAGCTCTCTAAATGCAGCATGTTGAACACTTTCCCATTCAGCAAAAATATGTGAAAGGATTCCGGTTGTTCTACACCCTAAAAGTTTACCTACTCTTTCGGATACACTGTTTTGTTCAATAACTGTGCGCCGCGTACACCAACTGTATTGGTTCATAGGCCCCGTTAGCTCGGTTGGTATAGCGTCAGACTCTTAATCCAAGGGTAACATGCACTATACCAAGTTCCCATTTCCTTGGCATGATAGAGCCAAAAATGTTAAAGTTCTGCTAACACACACACACACACACACACACACACACACACACACACAGAAACAAAAAGATCGTTCTTAAGCCAATGCTGCTTTTACTTGCTTTTCTTTTTTCATCTCTGTCCTAACTTTGCATTCCTTTCCGTCGGTATAGAATATGGCGAATGCAGTGTCGTATGTCTTTAAAGGTACAATTATTTATTGGGTTTTTTTTATAATGTTACTTGCAGTGTGCGAGCAGCCCTTGATGACTGACGATGAAGTGACGGTAAATTATATTCACGGCTGTGCTAAAGGAGAGGACCAGGAATTCAGACCCATGTACAAATATTACGAGGATGTGCGAGATTACAGACGTGACCGAGAGATTCTCGTCAGATACCGTCAAAGTCCCGGGCTAAAACGCAGGCGTGAGAAAGCAAAAGTGGAAAGTATGAAACCTGCCTTGATAAAATTATCAGACGATAAGCCGCATGAGACTTTCTCGTAAGAGTCTCGTGAAAGACTCAGACTGAGATTACAATTAAAAAGCATATGAAAATATCACCGTGAAAGGTGAACAAATAATCAAAATCTCGTGTCAGATTCAGGAAGAATTACGTAAGAATACTTTTCAATGTATGCAAGATTTGCGTCTTTTTAACATGATGTACACTTTTAATTCGTAATCTCATCAGTTTGATGTAAAGAAACCGTAAAGTAGAGGAGTTTGAGCGGTTATTTGTACTCTGATATCTGCAGATTCTCTATGCAGATATAGTTTGGACAGGCAGGCACCAGAGAAGCGTTAGAATTGCTTCTGAATAGAATAACTACATGAGTGGGAGTTCGAACAATGAGAGTATATTTTGGTGTTGCATTTGACGACTGTTGATTGTTAAATGTGTACATGCTTCGGTTAAATATGCTCAATCTACAATATCAAAACCAGACACCATACATTTACTATATAAATTAATCGCTATATAAATTGATGGGAACGAATATTAAAGTAATAATTAACGGTGAAGTAAATTTTGCATTTACAAATGAAGTTCAGTTGAAAAACTTATAGCATTGGTGCAACGCTTAGTGTTATAAATATGCCAAATGTAAAAATTATTGCAATTAGTGTGGCAAGTGTAAAGCCTAATGTAATAAGTATTGCATTTTGTTGGCAGAGTAAGTTGCCTAATGTAATAATATTACAGTAAGAGTGGCTAGTGTAACGTCTAATGTAATAATTTTTACAATTGGTGTGGCAAATGCAATGCTTAATCTAATAATTATTATATTTAGAGTAACAAGTGAAGCACATAATGTAATAATTGGTACATTCAGTGTGGCAAATGCAATGTCTAATACAATAATTATTACATTTATAATGAAAAGTATAAAATATAAGATAATACATATTACACTTTGTGTGGCAAGTGTAACACCGAATGTAGTAATGTTTGTATTAGCGTGCCAACTGTAACTCGTAACGTAATAATTATTACATTAAAATAATGTTTTGCACTAAGCGGATATAATAAAAATTATTTGTTCTTATGTAGAATGGAAATCTTCTGAGACTTATCTTCGAGTCAGATAGACCAGTCTACACTTTCTCTTCGGGTCAAATGAACCAGTCTACACTTTCTCAGAGAAGACGTACATGTTACGTCTCTGCTAAATGTCAGAGGTTATTGAGAGTAAAATGTGTGTTGTGCTAAACCTTGTTCAGTCGGATGTGTCAGCAAAAAAATCATAAATGCACAAACTCTGGAAGGATTTGGTCTATGTAGCATTATAGACATTAGTTTTTAAACAAAACAGATATAATTTTGTGTTTTATTTTATCTTAAATTAGACGAAGATGCTTCTAAATATAAACGGGTTTAACCCAAATGACCTCTGACCTTTGAAACATTTCAAAAGCATCAAGAAAGCTTCATCATAATGAATGTGGACGTGTTGATTGATCAGTTAAAATGAATTCCTGATGCTGACCTTTATTTACAACACTTGTTTGGTAAAAATAGCTGGAATGCAAACTAAAATTTCATTGTTTACAAAAAGCGGGAATACGCCAAGAAAAACGTCACATACGCGAGAAAGAGACAAAAGTGGCCGACTCGATTTTCACTCTTCACGCAGAACAGAAGCCGCATGTGGCGTCTAAATTGAATATCCGACGAAGTATTAAAAGATGGCTATCGCTACTGCCATAGCTTTTAGGACGCATGTAATGATTGAGAAAGATGGCGAAATAACTTTATACATTCGCAATGTCACCAGAACTTTTATAATTTTTTTAAACTAGTTTTGTTGCGTGAGGGCTCGGTACACACTATGTATTTATTTGAGCCTTGGGTTTTGTGTAAACGAATCAAGTTTTAATCTTCCAACTCTGCCAGTCAGCGTGGACTTCATATTTCTTCTGTCTTCTGCATTCCTCTTGAAGTGAATGTTTGGAAGAGGCAGGAGAACTATTGAGAAGAAAATAGGTCAGATATAACAACCAAAAAGAGCAGCTGCATCATTCAGATTGCAAAATCAAACAGACCAAAGACTTGGATCATACATACGATGGTCAAGTACAGTCCTTGCGTGCAACCTTCACAATGGCAGAAATGTGCCTCTAGCATAAAGAGAAGAGGGGAAGACATATTAGTAATATTTTTGTATCACGAGAGCAGAGACACACCTTTCATTAGCATAACAGTATATGTAAAAATAAAGATCACCAGAGCGTGTGTATATATATATATATATATATATATATATATATATATATATATATATATATATATATATATATATATATATTGTTATGAGTCTATGCTATTAAAAAAGTAACAGAAAAGAATGAAGACAACAAGCTTTGTTAAAGTGAACAAATAATTTATTTCCCTAGAATACAAAGTGAAAAATTAAGAACAAAAGAACTTACGGTTTCACGAATCAAATCCAAAAATAATCCAAGAATTAAAAATTAGAAGTTCTAGTATTAAAAAGTCCTGAATGAAACAGAATTCGAGTCCCGATGAAATCCAAAATGGAAGGCGATGACGTCTGTTGTAACCTTCAAGGTGTAGACGTGTCAACAGTTTCTTGTTGAATCACAATAAATAAATAAAATTTCAACTCAAACTGGTCACAACAGAACAACTTAACGTGTCGATTGTTTGGAGACCGACTGAACAAACCTTTATCAAGACAACAGTTATACACTAATTTAAGACGCAAAACAGATTCCCGGATGAGGGTCAATCTTCTAGAAAAAATAGAAGTTTGTAACAATAAACACATGTTTCATATCACGTACTCCAGGTATGGCCTTCACTTAATTTAATGATTCTTACTCTGAGAAAGAATATAATTTTTTTTTTTTTTTTTTTAAAAAGTTGTTTACCAAAACTCATTGATTTTGGTGACTAGGTCCGAAACTAGATACAATGTTTCTGTTATTAGTTGCTTATCAATGAAATAATAAAAAAATAACAGTCAGGTCACACAGAATTGAACTGAATTTCTGGACAATGTGAAATCTAGTAAGCAAAATTACATTACAATAACATGTAATGCAATTAAAAAATTTAAAACCAACAAACAATTAAATTAAATATACATAACTATATATATATATATATATATATATATATATATATATATATATATATATATATATATATATATATATATATATATATATATATATATATATATATATATATATTTGTCTGTCTGTGTGTGTGTGTCTTGAGTAGATGTTAATGTTTCGTTGGCAAATGGGCGAAAAAGTTACCGTTTGGCTGACAGCTGGGCGAATTTGCCAATCCATCAATTGACTTGCCACGAATTCACATTTCTAGAAAATCAGCGGCACGAACAGGAAAAGATGCAAAATAATTTGTTTGACATCTGGAAACCATGAAATATAGTAGCTGTGTGAAAAAGTAGTTACAAGTATGCCAATAACAAAACAAAAATGCTATATACCTAGCAACGCTGTCACTGAACTGTCTGTAAAAACTTCGAATCACGATTCCTTAGTTAAATTCCATTTGTAAAGTCTCCTGTTATACGGAAATTATGAAGGGGAAACAATATCAAGCTACTTATTATCTGTGTACCTCTGTATCTTTTCTGAGTACTTAATTGGAGTTTTGAATTTTTTTACTAGATTTACAATTTATCACAAAATCTGAACTTCAAGTTCTTACTTGACCATAAGAGTTAGGAAAACAAACAAAAAACAAAAAAACAAACGAGTTGAAACAGGGAAGCGGCAAGAGCATGGTCTGATTTCATGAAGAATAGTCCTTATCCATGATTTGTTCCTATGCAATGTTTACAGAGCTCCATAACCGTAACGTAAGCGTGTGTGTGAGCGTTTGCGTGTGCGTACGTGCATGTGTGTAGTGCATGTGCAATAAACAAAGCTTTTAAAGAAATAACGATATCGGATAAACTAAAATATTGGTTGTTACAAACCATATGGCAATGTGTGTTATGTGCGTACGTAACATTCGTAAAAAAAAAAGATAACACGATTGTGATCTAGATATGCAAACTCCAGAAATATTAACTGTAGTTGTCGGAAAAAATTGAGATGAATCATGATATCGATCACAAAACTGTATCTGATAAGACATCGATAAAAAAAACTGTATCTAATATTCATTACTTTAGTGTTATTTTAAATGGCTCATTTTTAGTTACCCGATATAAATGTTTCTCTACACAACAGTCCTAGGAACAGTAGTATTCTGGCTCCGTTAATGTAATCTTTACGATTCAGGAGAGGTAATTCGCTGAAAAACTACTACCGGCAACTCTATACACAGGGTGTATCACAACCATTCTCGGTACATGACTCGTAGATTCTTACTCCTCGTGTGATTTTTGTTTTTAGTCCGGCATGAGGTTTGATGATTGCCATATTCATCCGCACACAGTGGATAAATGCACACACCTGAACTGACTGTCGCGTGATGCAATGGCAGAGCATGGTCCATGCGGTTCTCTTTAAATAACATTCCTACAACAGGGGTGATCAAAATACAGCCAGCGGGCCGGCTGTTACCTGGTTTTATCCGTTACTTTATATCATAACGTGTGGCTTTATAAATCACGTGGGGGTGTGGGTGGGGGTGTGTGTGTGTGTGTGTGTGTGTGTGTGTGTGATCTGAATTTTTAACGTAGTTTAACAATTTTTTAGTCATATCGCTACGATGTCTGCAGTGTGGCAGTTTACAGTGATGTCTAGCATTGGGGCATCATGCCGCAGACATGTAGAATGATGTCCCACCCAGTCACATTATCCTGACACCAGACGGACCAGTCCTAACACTAACCTCTTAATGCTGAGCGCCAAGCGAGGCAGCTGTTAGTATCATTTTTATAAGTCTTTGGTATAACTCGGCGGGGATCGAACCCACGACTTCCCGCATCCGAGGCGGAAGCTCTAACCACTAGGCCACCGGAGCGGTCAATAAATCTCTTGTCGGCGCGCGCCTAGAAGGAAGTTGTCCATTCCTGCCCTAGACCCTAATATCCCACCCAGCTCACTAACAAATCTAAGATTTTACTATTAGCTCAAGACAGATACCGCCATCTTGTTAAAAAGGTACCTTCTAAATATAACGTAGACATATAAAGCTTATTAAAGCTTATCAAAAAACAGTTCTCACAATTGCATCTCACATTACAAAATAAAAATAAAATAAAATAAAATAAAAGAACTGTCGCCAAATAATGTACAAAAACGTATTTGAAAAGAGTTTTATAATCACAGTTAACCACACTATATGATTACTGCAATTGTGTCTTTTTGTCGTGTGTATTTGAGTGGTTCCTTCGTCAATGTAACTTCAACCATTTGTCTCCCGTGCGGGGGGGGGGGGGGCGTAATTCGAGCTCGATTCTTAAATTATGAATATGTAGTTAGTATATACGCGGTATATTTTACTTCATTTATTTGTACAGTTGAACACACCCGAGTCCATACAAAAGTATAGCCAATCACAGAGATGATGATCAGTCTGTATTGAATGTGTTTCCTTGTAGCAAACAATTTTCCTTTCAAACGATTATATTTCCTTATTCCTTCTTTTTTCCACATACCTGATGTATTATGGCCTCAAGACTGACCTAGATGACATCACAGCGGTGCCGGAAAAAATATGGGAACATTGAAAGGCAGTGATCGAGCATGCTTCATAATTTTACAAACAAAGCACATCTTTACATATCTTTTATCAGTCCATAACAGAAAAGTGTCTTTACTTTTGTGTCAGGTGAGTGTTACGTATATGTAATTAAATTACTTGTGTGTTAGTTTTAAATTCTCTTTTATTTTATTTTTATTTTCATTACATGTTATTGCAATAACTTTATTCACTGGATTTGATTTTTTTTTCCGGAAAATTCAGTTTGACCTGATAAACACGCAGTCTATTGCTACATTATATTTTTAGCTGACCTAATTCCTTACCTTGGTTTTGAATTCGTAAATACTGAGTAAACATGATTGGTCATTACCAAGGTCATGTTCAGCCCACGTGTTAGCTCTGTTGTAAACAATTTTTTAAAATTCATCTCCAGTGTGGGAATGATTGATTCTTAGCTTTGGCTATACTAGCCTACGTGATAATTGACAATTTTTTTTTTACTGTGCTGTTCGGGCTGGGTAACCACGTGACCCATCACGCGGGTCTGAATTTGCGTTTTTTGTTGGGTTAAAACTTAGTTCATAGTGATTTTATAGTCAGTTGTAAATTATACCTTCAGGCCGAAAGATATTCCTGTTGTTGCCATTTGAATTGAGTTTTTTATTTAAAATAATTTATTCACCCTGGAAAATACTCTTCCTCATCGAAATTCTTGGACAAAGACATTTACTAAAAGTTACTCGGAATTCTAAAGTCTAAATTATATTCTTGGTGACTCAACAAGGAACTGTTGACACATCAGCCCAAAACAGGTTATACAGGACGTTATCGCCTTCCATCTTGGAACTTCATCGAGATTCGAACTTAGATTCAATTAGAACTTTTTAGTGATAGGACTTATATTTTTTAATTCTAGGATTAATGTTTGGATTATATTCACAAACCGTAAGTCCTTTCTCATATTTTTAACTTGCCTTCTAGGGAAATAAATTATTTTGTTAAATTACAAAGCTTGTTGACTTCAATCTTATCTTTTGTTACTTTTGTACGAGCCTACACGTAACAAAAGAAAATTGGGGTCTCATCCTTGGGATATATGAATTGTGTCTAAAATATTTCAGAAAATTGTTGGGTTTTTTTAAATTTAAATTCCCCCAGTTTTCAGAATATTTTAAATCCCAAAAGTACTATTTCATATTTTATTTGAAATTTTTTATGGAATCAACAGACTTTTTTCATAATGCCATCAAAAGAGGAAACTTTTCTTTCTAGTCCTACTCAGGAGCAGTTGGATTGTTTGAGAAAAGATGAATTGCTTGAACTTGCCAGAAAATACGATCTATCTGAGACAATATCTTCCTTATCGAAGCAAGAAATAAAAAACATTTTTATCCAGTGTTTGGTAGAAAAGAATGTTTTCGATAAAAGTGTTTTGGGTTCGATCAGTAAGGCAACATCAGACTCTGATATAAAAGTAAAGGAATTAAAATTAAAATTCAAGATGGAATTAGAGTTAAGGAAGCTGGAACTTCAGAAAGATAAAGAAGAAAAATAAATGCAGTTGCAGTTTGAGAAAGAGGAGAGAGAGAAACAAATGCAGCTGCAATTGGAAAAAGAAAAAGAACAAATGCAGTTGCAAAAAGAACAAATGCATTTACAAAAAGAAGAGAAACAATTGCAGTTGCAATTTGAGAAAGAAGGGGGAGAGAGAGACAGGAGAGGGAGAAAGATAAACAAATGCAGTTACAATTTTAAGACGGGGGAGAGAGAGACAGATGCAAATACAAAAAGAGAAGGATGAAAGGGAATTTCAAATTAAGTTAAAAGAAATTGAGCTGGCAAATTACAAGCATATTCACACTCCACATAAAAATTCAAGTTTTGATATTGCAAGAAATATTAAGTTAGTGCCCCCTTTTAGAGAAAAAGAAGTAGACAAATATTTTCCTCGTTTTGAAAAAGTCGCTGAAAATTTGAAATGGCCAAGGGAACATTGGACTCAATTACTACAATGTGTACTAATTGATAAAGCTAGTGATATTTACCATTCAATATCAATTCATCAAAGTGCTGACTATGATTTGGTTAAAGAATACATCTTAAAGGGTTATGAGTTAGTCGCTGAGGCTTATCGGCAAATATTTAGGAACTATAAAAAAAGATGCTGGACAACTCGTGTCGAATTTGCAAGAGAAAAAGAGCAGTTCTCTGATAGATGGTGCTTAGCCGAGAAAGTTGAACATGATTATGAAAGTTTCAAACAACTTGTATTACTTGAAGAGTTAAAGAACTGTGTCTCTAGTGACATTAAGACTTATCTTGAAGAGCATAAGATTGAAACCTTGGAAAATGCTGCTCGTGCCGCTGATGAGTATTCCTTATCTCATAAAGTTCCTTCTGTAGGCAAGTCTTTCACACAGCAGTCTACTGGTAAAAAGGTATTTCAACCTAATACGACTCCTTCTAAAATTCAATCTGGCACAACTTTTTAAAATGAAGCTTCTGATAAGCTTGATTCAAAATCCTTGTCTCTTCTACGTGAACCTATTGTAAGAAGAAAAGACACATTATTTCTGATTGCTTCAAATTGAAATATAAGCATCAGAATCAAGATAGACCTATCCCAAATACTCTTATTTCTAAGAGGTCAAGGTCACGGTCATGTATTGAAAGCAATACATTTGTTGGGTCTAATACACCCCAGTCTGATTTTATTATGGAGAATTATGAACCATTCATGTCGAAGGGTTCTATATCACTCTTGGGTGATTTGGCCAATCCTATCCCTATTAAAATTTTAAGGGATACAGGAGCTTCTCATAGTCTTTTATTATCAGCTAAGTTGCCTTTTTCTGAGAAGTCTTCTTCTAATGAGAGTGTTCTCATTCAGGGAGTAGAGTGCGGCTATTTTAATATTCCTCTCCATTCTGTACATTTGTCATCAGACTTAGTTTCAGGACCTGTGACAGTCGGTATAGTGTCTACTTTACCCGTTGAGGGCATTCATTTATTACTAGGCAACAACCTAGCTGGAGACAAAGTTGTGGTTAACCCACTTGTAACTGACAAGCCTTGTTTGGATCAAAAAGTTGATCCCAATGAAAAAGAATTCCCTGATTTATACCCAGCTTGTGCAGTCACTAGAGCTATGGCAAATACAGCTCTTGAGAATGATTTCGATAAGGAATATAACTTTAGCTGACAAATGTATTGGTCAGGCTTTTGATGAGGTCGCTTTCACTACTTGTTTGGATCAATCAAAAGGTATTGATCACAATGTTCCTCTTTTAACTACTCATTCTCCTTTTTCTGCTCAGGGTGACAAACGACAATCGCTTGTCGTCGAACAGGAAAAAGATCCTGAGATCTCCTGTTTGTTTCAGAGGGCCATTAGTAAAACTGAAGCCAATGAAGCACCTGCCTGTTATTGTATTAAAAAATGGAATTCTTATGAGAAAATGGAGACCTCCCGAGGTACCTGATAGTGATGAATGGTCAGTGAACTATCAAATTGTAGTTCCAAAATCTTACAGACAGGAAATACTTAGTGTGGCCCATGAAACTCCTCTGGCTGGTCATTTAGGGATTAATAAGACTTATCACAAGATCTTGACTCACTTTTATTGGCCAAAAATCAAAAGTGATGTCTGTAAATACTGCAGATCTTGTCATACTTGTCAGATGGTAGGAAAAACCAATCAGAAGATACCTAAGGCTCATCTGCAACCAGTTCCTGCATTTGACGAACCATTTAGCGGAATTATGGTAGATTGTGTTGGTCCCTTATCTAATGCCAAGTCAGGCAACGAATACTTGTTGACCATTATGTGTCCGTCAACAAGAATCCCAGAGGCAATTCCTTTGAGGAATATTAAAACCAAAACTATAGTAAAAGCTTTGATAAAGTTTTTTACTCAATTTGGCCTTCCTAAATCTGTCCAATCGGATCAAGGGTCAAATTTTATGTCTGGAATTTTCCAGCTACTTATGCTTGAATTTGGCACTCAGCAATTCAAGTGAAGAATGAAATTATGGTTTTACAGGACTTTACTTGAGAGAACGTTTGAGTCTTGTAATAGAGTTCATTCACTCTTGCTCATTCTTCAAGATTTTCTTCAAATTAGATTTTACGGCCCTTACAAAGTAAAGAAGAAAATGAATGAGTTAAATTATAATATTAGCACTCTGATTTAAATAAATTAAAGGAGTACCAGTATATTGAGAGAGAAAGCCAGGTAAATCATGCAATTAATTTAGTTGTACCTGTCCCACTCTCTGAGGATTTAAGTGAAGGAATTCAATCGGACTCTACTGAGTTTGGAGTGACAAATCTTCGGAATTCGGAAATTATGAAAAATCTGGACCAGAAACTTTTACATTTGCAACAATAAGAAAGGAATGAACTTAAACAGTTACTATTTGAAAATGAGAACTTATTTCCAGATGTTTCCTACGAAAATTGTTCATGACGTTGAAATTGTGAATTCCAAGCCTGTGAAACAACACCCATACAGGATGAACCCTCTCAAACAGGAATACTTTAAAAAGGAAACTCAGTATTTGCTGCAGAATGATTTCATAGAGCCCAGTAAAGGTGGCTGGAGTTCACCATGTATACTTGTTCCGAAACCGGATAAAACTTTCCGTATGTGCACTGATTATAGGAAGGTGAACAGTGTGACAAAAACAGATTCATTTCCATTACCAAGAATCGATGACTGTATTGATAAAATTGGAAATGCCAAGTATGTCGCCAAAGGTGACCTTCTGAAAGGAGTTTGGCAAATTCCACTAACGGAAATGGCAAAGGAAATTTCGGCGTTTGTGACTCCAGATGGACTCTATCAATATGAAGTAATGCCGTTCGGGATGAAGGATTCCCTAAGTACCTTTCAACGTTTGATGAATATGATTACCTCTGGTCTAGATAATTGTGATCCTTACATTGATGATATCATCATCTACAACGACACCTGGAAAGAACATCTAGCAACAATTCGGAAATTCTTTGACAGACTCACTGATGCAAGTTCGACAACCAATTTATCTAAAAGTGAGTTCTGCCGTGCTTGTGTGACATTTCTAGGACATATTGTGGGACATGGACAAGTTAAACCTATCGATGCTAAGGTCAATGCTATCTCTGATTTCCCTGTGCCTATCAGTAAAAAGCAACTAATGCGATTTTTGGGTATGGCTGGATAGTATCGGAAATTTTTTTCCAATTTTTCTAATATTGCTGAATCCCTGGCAAATTTGCTGAGCAAGAAAAACAAGTTTCTTTGGGCTGAAAAATGTCAGGAGGCTTTTGATAAGGTTAAAAGCCATACTTAAAAGTGCGCTTGTTCTTACAGCTCCAAATTTCAATCTTTTAAATTATCTTCTGATGCAAGTGATGTTGGGGTTGGAGCAGTATTGATTCAAGAAGATAGAAATGGTGTTGATCATCCAGTGTGCTATTTCTCTGAGAAATCAAACAAGCACCAAAGAAATTACTCAACAATCGAGAAGGAATGTTTGGCTTTAATATTGGCATTACAGCATTTTGAAGTTTACATTAGTTCAGCTCCTTCTCCGGTTGTTGTGTTTAGTGGTCACAACCCCCTTACTTTCATCGACAAGGTGAAAAATAAAAATCAAAGATTATTAAGGTGGAGTTTGTTTTAACAAGAAAATAATCTTGACATCAGGCACATCAAGGGAAAAGACAATTTAATTGCAGATGTCCTTTCCCGTGTATAGAAATATTATTTCATGTACACTTTGTATAATTCATAATACTTCTTCTTTTGTAATTTGTTTTACCTCATGTATAATTAACATACGGTAAAAAGAAAGCTTTATTATATAAATCTTTCTTTTTCTTTATGGGGGAAGTATTACGTATATGTAATTAAATTACTTGTGTGTTAGTTTTAAATTCTCTTTTATTTTATTTTTATTTTCATTACATGTTATTGCAATAACTTTATTCACTGGATTTGACTTTTTTTTCGGAAAATTCAGTTTGACCTGATAAACACGCAGTCTATTGCTACATTATGTTTTTAGCTGATCTAGTTCCTGACCTTGGTTCTGAATTCGTAAATACTGAGTAAACATGATTGGTCATTACCAAGGTCATGTCCAGCCCACGTGTTAGCTCTGTTGTAAACAGTTTTTTTTTTTAAATTCATTTCCAGTGTGGGAATGATTGATTCTTAGCTTTGGCTATACTAACCTACGTGATAATTGACATTTTATTTATCCTGCGCTGTTCGGGGTGGGTGACCACGTGACCCATCACGCGGGTCTGACATTGCGTTTTTTTGTTGGGTTAACACTTAGTTCATAGTGATTTTATAGTCAGTTGTAAATTATACCTTCAGGCCAAAAGGTATTCCTGTTGTTGCCATTTGAATTGAGTTTGTATTTAAAATAATTTATTCACCCTGGAAAATACTCTTCTTCATCGAAATTCTTGGACAAAGACATTTACTAAAAGTTACTCGGAATTCTAAAGTCTGAATTATATTCTTGGTGACTCAACACGGAACTGTCGACACATCAGCCCAAAACAGGTTATAGAGGACGTTATCGCCTTCCATCTTGGAACTTCATCGAGATTCGAACTTGGATTCTATTAGAACTTTTTAGTGATAGGACTTATATTTTGAATTCTAGGATTAATTTTTGGATTATATTCACAAACCGTAAGTCCTTTCTCATATTTTTAACTTGCCTTCTAGGGAAATAAATTATTTTGTTAAATTACAAAGCTTGTTGACTTCAATCTTATCTTTTGTTACTTTTGTACGAGCCTACACGTAACATGAGTATGACACAATCCTGCCATTCTGTGTCAAATACGAATAATGATATAAGTAACCATGTTACGTCCTTCTTAAAACGGTTAATCCTTCCTTATAGAAATTTTTTAAAATCTCAGCTTCTAGCAGCAATTGCAATATCTTTTACGACAAGTAAGTTAAACATTTTTTGAAATCTGCACTGAAGAGATAATTTTTATTTATAGTGATTACATAACGCAATTATCAAACATAAAAGAAGTTACGGTAATACAATTATATGCATGCATTTGTGTGTGTGTGTGTGTGTGTGTGTGTGTGTGTGTGTGTGTTGATTATATTGATTATGCTTGGGGATGTTCCCGGGGATGGGCTCAACATGATAACATCAAGTTTTTAGGCACTCTTTATTATTTTCTTTCTATTTTAAAGTCTTCTTTTCTCAAACTATGACCATCATTGTCCATTAGCAGCGATAAGTAGTTTGGTCGGCAAGAATAGTCCACCATTGTCTTTAGTACACATGAGCATGTAACCGTAAGTCTCGCTTTGGACCAGCGAGATAACACTATAAACCGCATTACCTTTGATGACTACTAACCTTTTCCATTACTTTATCGAGAGTAAATAATTATTGTATCCAGCTAACATATTTATTCCTTTATGACGTTCACCAAACAGGGAACAGCGTAAGGCCAGAGACGCGACGGATTTTATACTGATTAATATGGTAAACTTTCTCTTGTTTCTGCAGCCCATCAAAGATTCTCCTTTGTGTTATTACATTTAGGAGAAATGTGTTACTATTGATTTACTAAATCAATTTACTTACTATATACGCTAACACATAGTTACGGTGACCAATTACCGCCAGTAGAATATATTTTGTTATTCGTAAAGATTATTTCGAAATCACAAAAAACCTATTCGAAATAACAAAATATGTTCATTATTTCTAAAATAATGAAGAAACGATTGTAACTATTTCCTTTAGACTTGTTGAAAGGACAATGATGTTTTCCGAATTTCAAATTACGATAATGTTTCCTCATTTCAAAAAGATAGCTTAGACATCATTAAAAACTTTTCGTTAGAAAGAAAATATAATTTTCGAAATAAAGACATGTACATTTTCTAATAATAGAAATGATTTTCGTTATTTCACAAAATATCTTTTGTAAATAGCGTCAATAATTTCATTTTAATGGAAGCATACTTTTCGAAATAGCGAAGAAGGGTTTTTGATTATTTTGAAAAGAAATAACGAAAGTTCTTTCTTTATTTCGAAAGGATCCTTTCAAACTAATGGGCACCTGTTTCTTTTTTTCTAACAGTATGTTTACCTGAAAACAAAAATCGTTTCGAAAAAAATTTGTAAAGAACGAAAGCAATATCTAAAATATGTCGAAATAGCGAAAATAGATTTTTTTATTTAAAAATGTGTGTATGTTTTCATAATAAGGAAAATAGTTTTGTCATTTTCAACAGTGTATCTCCAGTATATCCGGCTTTACTAACACAGAGTAGGATGTAAACAGAGGGGGATGAAATCACACACTACACACACACACACATACCTATACACCATAACAGAAAAGGACATGTGTCCTTGCACATACTATACCCACAAATATAATTATATATTATCATACACAAAGGTATACATGGGGTTTAAGTTTAAGTTGTACAAGACAGGAACAAACATACACACATATTGGCCATGTATAAGTAGTGTCTCGATTCAAGGACAACATTGGGCTCATTAACTAAGACTTAGTCCCATTATAATATTTTATCCAATGAGAAGTTTGTAATTCCAATGAATAATCAAAACCAATGTTTCCTCTCAAATTATCTAAGCACAACATTAAACACATATGCAGACTGATGTTTAAACAAGAACATAGGAAATAGGAATGGAACTATACATCCAGCTCTGCCCATTTCTATATACCAGTTTAACCTAAAATTCACATTTCACAATGTCCCACGTCATAAAATAACCCACTTGACGAACCGATCCAATGGGAAATGACTTAATAACCTACCTGACCTCACACTAATGAGAAATTTGTCGACATGTTCAATATATAGCTTGAATTTAACTTGTAAACACCTATTTATTGCTCAATATCTTTAAAAATGGAATCCATACCCATGGAAAAAAATATCTTCCTTAAAGATGATTACTACAATTGTCAGTCATGTACAAATATTACACACAATATAGATATAGTGAAGTACCAACATGAGAGCTACAAGATAGATGTTGGTTTGATCATTTGCTTCCATAAATTATTCAGCATATAAGATGGCAGTCAAGACTGTTTCTGGATGTGACGGTGTAGAGTCAATTAATAGTCCAAATACATAATTTGTGTGCCCTAATTTTCTCTTTATTTCTCGATAATTTTTAGTCATTCAGGTGTGTCCAGTATTTCATATTGGTGGGGTTTTTTTGTTAGTGTGTTTCAACCGTTCAAAATCTTGTTCAGCAGCAGAAGCATCACTGTTCTAACTTTGCAAGGTTTCCTCCCATTAACGAACCCCGTAATTTATTATTTCCTGTCCTGATGGATACTAAGGCCCTGGAGACATTTAACTGAACTCTGTTCCTGAAGTATTCCCTTTTGCTGTGCCTTGGTATTGTCATAGTCTGTCACACATTCCGTTTAAGATGCAAATATTCAATTCATAACAGTCACACCTTACACAAATCGTTTCCATTGTTCATGCTAAGACTCCATGCTGTTATACCTTGCTCTCAGACAAACTTAGCAGCAGAATCTCTAAACCATATCACTTCATTTTAGGAAACAGCATACTCATGACCATGTAATATACCCACAGTTCTCGTGATCCAGATTTATTATGAGTTTTGACTTCTACACCAAACACTGATTTGGACCTTGAATTATGTGAATTTTTATTGATTGGGCAATGCTATGAGAGGATCTTGCAGTTCTCCCTTCTGAAAATCTAATACCGTTGTACTTGTATTCTTCACTGTACGTTCGATATTAAAACACTCACATTCATAAGTTTTGAACTTTGGAATTGATGAAACCTCTTGTTTTATTTGATCTATCCGGCTCTGAAACGAAATTAAAAGAATTAAAATTTAAAAATCAGATTGGAGTAGAATCAAGAAAACTTAAGAAATGATGGAAATCCAAAATCAGGCAGTCGCAAGATAAAGAAAAATTGAAATGAGAAAGAAGAAAGAGAAAGAAGAAAGAGAAAGAGAAGAGAACCAAATGTAGATTCGAATTCATAACAATGAAAGAGAAAGAAAAATTCAAATTCAAATTAAGAAAGAGAAAGAAAAGAGGGAGAAATGCAAATCAAAATGGAACTGCTGAAGGAAAAAAGAGAAATCCAGATGCAAGCAGAGAGCACCCCACCCCTCCAAGTTCAGGTTTTTTTTCTTGTTACCAAAACTATTAGGTTAGTACAACTTTTGAAAAAAAAGGAGATAAATATTTTCCCATTTTAAGAAAATTGCTGAAACTTTGCAATAGTCAAGAGAGCATTGGACTTTTATTACTAAAGAGTGTAGGTATTGGCAGAGCTCGTGAAGTCTATACTTCACTGTCGTTACAAGAAAGTGCTAATTATGATCTTGCTTAGGAATGTATATTGAAGGGTTCTAAGTTGGTACCTGAGGCTTATTGACAAAGGTTTATGATTGTTGAAAAGAAATTAAACAAACTGATGTCGAATTTGCAAAGGAAAATGAACAACTAACTTGATAGGTAATGCTCAGCCGAGAAAGTTGATAAAGATTATGATAACCTTAGTCACCTCATATGAGTTGAAGAGTTAAAGGGCTGCATCCATAGTGATGTCAAGACCAATCTTGATGAGTAGAAGGTAGAAACTTTAGAAAATGCTGCTCGTGAAGTTGATTACTATTCCTTGTGTCAGAAGGTTTAATTTGTCAATTACTCTTCCTCTCAGCAGTTTGAAAAATAAGCAGCAGAATAAAGACAGAGCTATACCGAATGCTCCAGTTCCTAAGAGATCAAGGTCACGGTCAAGTATTGCCAAAATACAGTTGTTGGGTGAATCATATTAGGAGAATTATGAACCATTCATATTGAAAGGTTATATATAAATTATTGGTGATTCTCCCAAGCCTATCCCTATTAAAATATTAATGGACAAGGGAGCTTCTCATAGTCTTTTATTATCATGTACTTTGCCTTTTCCTGTGATGTTTTCTTCTAATGAAAGTGTGATTATTCAGGGAGTAGAGTGGAGTTTAGTTAATGTTTCTCTCCATTGTGTTAATTTTTTTATCAGACTTACTTCCACCTGTGACTGTCGGAGCGATGATTCTTTACCCATTACGGGTATTCATTCATTGCTAGGAAATGCCCTAGCTGGAGATAAGGTTGTGGTTAATCTACTTGTAATTTACTAGTCTTGCTT
This sequence comes from Megalonaias nervosa, assembly GCA_016617855.1. Lineage (NCBI taxonomy): Eukaryota > Metazoa > Mollusca > Bivalvia > Unionida > Unionidae > Megalonaias > Megalonaias nervosa. The sequence continues at coordinate 2,462 of JAECUM010029108.1, read as the reverse complement.
GGATCATACGTTGATCTTATAGAAAATAAAATCCTTGATGTATACTCTGTTTGTGCAGTTACTAGAGCCATGGCAAAAACACCTTTTGAGAATGATGTTGATCAGGAAATTATCCATTTAGCTGATACGATTATTGGTGAGTGTTTTCATGAGGTTACCTTTGCTCCTGTTATTGATCACTCAAGAGATATTTATCACAGTGATCATCTTTTTACTACTTATTTTCTCTATTCTACCTATGTTTGTCATTCACACAAAATTGTCCACAGCCACTTGACGAGATATTTCTAAAGTCTCAGCTTTTCCTATCATATAACTCTCATCATCACGACAGAAGAAGTAAAAATTAATCTTACCGCTGATAAAAGAACCAGGTTCTAACATCTTCATAAAATTTCCATGTGAGACTATTGATTTATTGACATAAAAATGTTTTAGCTTGTCATCGACTGTGATCTTAGTGTATTTATTCTGAGATATCGGATTGTAAAGATTATCAGTAGTATCAGAAAGCGAATCTGTAACTTGCAAACTTGTTAAAATATTCAGAATCCTCCTTGCGAGCAAGAGACAACTTTATCTTGTTTATATTTTGAAATACGTGCTGTACTTTTCATTGTCAAGCATAATCGTCATATCTTTTATTCTTTTCGTCTTTAACGTGGTGTCTTACACAATAATATCTTCCATATTTCATATTTCACACAAAATTTACTGAATATCGTTTTTCGTATTTCACAACTCTATTCGGTATCATATCAACAAGCAAAGCGTCTTTGACTCGTAATTCCTATGTCAGATCTAACACATAAAAATTCTCACATCTTAGATGAGCTCGAAGTTGATTAAGAATTTTGTTATAGGTCGCTATTACTATTTTACAAGAAGTCTTTTTGTTTATTGCTGATAATACAATACCTCCCCTGACACTATAAGGAGTAATGGATTTTCTGTTCCTACCGTAACGCAATTCCAGTTGTTCTTAGCAACACTGGAATGTAATTCAGCACGCCTAATATTCTGCTGTAATATTATCTGGCTGATCCGACGCAGTAAAGTTTTTTTCTGATAGTAATTATAGTATTTGTAAAGCTCGCCCTGTCTTAGAGACCTGATGAGATATGATTGAAATCAATAATTTTTTTTTCTTTTTGTCATTATGAAACTGTTTCAGTTATTATTTCACATGACGTAGTGAAGGTATTTACAGCAGCATCCTTTTTCGACCAGAGCACTAAATTTACAATTAACAGGATCAGCAAGAAAATCTCTGTACTTATAATACATTTCAGATGAGATATCATTACATCTGCTATTTGTTAAAACTTTACGATCTGAGGATGAAATGGAGGATAAAAATGTGTTGGTATTTCAGTAATAGCATTGACTCTATCACGATAAATATCTCCGTTTCATCGATATAATTAACAACATAACCTATCTGTCCCAGTTTAAAATTTTTAAGTACCAGATATTGCCTGAGAATTGTATATGCTGTTGCAAAACTCAAAAAGACCACGAATGTCTGCTACTTCTATATTTATGTTATTGAAGGATAGGTTTAGATATCCAACAATCAACTCTGATATTTCTATATTTTGCTTCTCTCAGTAACATTCCAGCTTCATGTTTAAAGTTTTCTCGCGCAATTTTTTAGAACTATGATGCGGTTCATAATCTTCGTCAGTACTAGGTTTTACAGTTGTAATATCATCAAGCTCCTGATAAAATATATCTCGTTCCACACCATCATATAACTCAATCCTATGCTCAATTTCTGATATTGCGTTTAGTGCAGTATTAATGTGATATACGTTATACTTTTTTTTATCACCGTTGAGAGTCTATTATCAACTATTATCTACCATTTCCAACAACGTCTTTTCATCATAATAGTCGATGTCTAGCACACGAAATATTCGACGTTTAACAAATGTGTCTTTGAGCTTACGATTTCTTAGAAATTTATGTTTCCTTGTTTCAGCAAGCTTATCAAGCTCGTCATAAATCTTTTTCAGTCGCTCTTGTTCTGGCTTTTAACCATGATGATATTTCTTTTTCACAAGGTTAGATTTGTCGATCATCAAAATATTTTTTATTTAGCCCAAGCAACGTATTTATCAACAAGGATTCAACTTTCAATCGTTCTTCCTCACAGTTACTTACAGGACAGTATTTATTAATTATATTAAAGTCTCTGATTGGGTATTTCAGTTGAGGGCCTCTCATTCCTACAACTCTAACAAAGTTGTCACTGTTCTCATTTAAACGTGGTGAATCGGAGCAATCATATTTACCACCCTTGCTTCCTAAGCACTTTCTGGGTTTAGCGAATCAACATCAGCTATTTCAATCTCTTTTCTCGGGTTTAGTATAAAATTATCAAACTCTTTTGCTACTCTGATCGATGGAGGATCAACATACATTATATATTAAAATCACATTAAATCGTCAAGTATATA
>JAECUM010029107.1:0-35024 GCA_016617855.1 Megalonaias nervosa | reverse complement strand
TATTACCCAAAAATATAGCAAACCAATGACTGTCTACAAGAGTGATGCACAAGATGATCGATCTGCGTGCTTCAATACTGTCTCTAATTTTTTTTATAAGCATGTTGCCAAGCAACGTGAAAAAAATCAGAGCATCATGTTTTACATGAAGGATCAAGTTTCATATTCCCGTGTTGATGCGTTAACAAACATTTCTGAAAAATTGCTGAAGGACATGATGAAAACGTTGCAATACTACGTTTATCTGTCAAGGCTGTATTTAGTTGGCAAGAAGTTGAAAATTAATGTGTAATTTTGCCTTCTTCTATTCTTGCCGACTGTCTGTTTGATATTTGACTTGCACACATATACAGACGGGTAATTCATGAATATTATATTATCTAAATTTCTAAACACTTTCCCTAGTTTTCTTGATCTTCATGGAAAGTTTATAGCTAAATATGTAAACTTCATTAAATAATGGATCATTACACTATGTTATTAATAGAATTTCTGTGACTTTCTCCCGCCCACTCCCACTTCTGCATTTTATACAAAAATGGATTCTTACCAATAGTATCCCTATAAAAAACTTTAAATTAGTTATACGGTTGAAATACAGAAACAACTACACAAGCAGAACTTTAAGGAAGATGTTTTCCTTTTGTTAAAAAAAAAACATGTTCTTAAAAAAATGTCTACATATTACTGTTCGTATCTCTCGTATCATGTCATTTAAATCCCAAAACATTTCGACATGTTACTGTTCGTATTAAGTCATTTAGATTCAACAAAAAAATCCACGACATGTTACTGTTCGTATCAAGTCATTTAAATAAAAAACATGTCGATATGTTACTGTTCGTACGGTACCAAGCCATTAAAGTAAAAAAAAAAAAAATGTCGACATGTTAGTGTTCGTGTCAAGTCATTTAAGTCACATAATGTGCAGACTATTTCTCAGTATTTTCTGCTTCTAGCTACATAAAAATCACGCATCCAACTGACCGGTCAAAATAAAGAGAACAAAAATAAACACAAGACATGATTTTACCTCCTCGAGAACCTTCATTTTCTTTCACTATATAGATCTTTGTAAGAGCTTGATTTCCAATACTGAAATAGCACGAATGGCACAATTTTATTCCATTTACAGAAAACTAAATTCTATATATGTTACAGAGGGTTCGAATATATAATTCGACCCTAAATTCTAACAGAACCAGTGTTCTTCAATGTATTTCACTATGAAGGTTTCCATTAACACCCGTTCTACATAAACAACTGTTATTTCACATTCTTTACTTTGCTTTTGTATAAGGAACCAACAATTTAATTTGGTCGGGGGAGGGGACACGCTTTTGTTTCTCACAGCCTATATTTTTTCACATTATATCGTCATCTTTCCCAGTGGAGGTAACCCACTGTGAGGAATATGGCCTGTGATAATCTTTTTATTAATTCAGACGCAAGAAAAAAAATACCTTTCTCTTGCTATGTAGTGTTACGTATCGGCTCGTTCAAAGTAACACAAAGAAAGAGTGAAGACAACAAGCTTTGTAAATTTTAACAAAAAACAATTTATTTCCCTAGAAAACACGGTGAAAAGGTAAATAGGCGAAACAAGACTTACGATTTACGAAGAAGATCCAAAAATATGTTCTAAATTTGTGAAAACACACAAGTCCTGTGAATAAACAGTTCTAAATTGATACAGTCTGAATCTCAGTTCCGATCCAAGATGGCGGATGATGACGTCAGACAAAAGCTAACACAGAATGTCCAGAATGTTCACTGTAAAGCACAATTTGTATTGTTCTGTTCCGATTTAGAAATAATTTCATCAAATGTCTTTGTCCAAAGCCAGTAGTGTTGTTCTCCAGGGAAAATAATTATTTAGAAAATAGATGAAATACAGCTACCACCACTAACAACACACACGTTTTTCCTCGTACGAATGCACAACTCTTTCCAGCACAGAAATACCTTTTCCTTAAGGTATTAGAAACTCTGTAAGATGTTATGATGTGACTCTCAAGTATAACTGACTACGACTATGACTATAACTAAAACATTTGTTACAGTAACTGAGCATTTAAAACAAGCTAATGCGTCATTACATGTACACACGCACGGAGACCACGTGTGATTTCGCAATCCATCTGGACATTACGAAAACCTGAACAAGCATTAGCCAATCATTTACATACCTACTGCTGAATGTTTACTTGCTACGCAAAACCCGTCATGCAAAAATCGTGCTTACACGAGTCACATTTACGTTTTAAATAAATACGATGTTTCTAACAAACTATTAGATCCATGCAAACATAATTATCATAATAACTACATTTAATGATATAAAAATGAAATAAAAATGAAACAAAGAATTAGAAGAATTTAAATTTTAACACATATGTAATTTAACTACAGGGTCGTAACAGTAGGAAAACTCACTTTTCCATCGTATTAGATGAAACAAAACTTATTACGAGATTAAAGAAATACTGACCTGGTCGTACAGAAAACCTCAACAACATCCCCTCAAAGGAAAATTAAATGGTTGGTTCCTAATACAGTTTTGCACTTCAGCTGCATTGTCACAACTTCTATCCTATCGACCAGTGATGCAGTAGTATAAAATATGTACCGCATACTTTGTTGAAGTGTTTACATCCTTGTGTCACATACCTGGTTTAATTTACATACAAAATAGTTGCAGTTTATTATTTTTGATGCATCAACACGTTTATATACCACTTCTTGTGAATAAGCCCACGAAATCCTTACGCATTGTTCTCACTTTTTATTGGCTACGACTGTGGCATTTTCATCGTCCCGCCTACTGGAACTAATTTATTTTACAACTACTTGCTATCAAACTATGGACACTCCAATAGGTACCCGAGTGCACCAAAGCAATGAAACTGCTATAGGCACAGAAACACGCAGCAGTGGGGATGTGGCTTTCTCCTACCGAGAGATGTTTGATGACGACCGAGATATGTTATGGGGTGTTTCGTCAAGTTTTGAAAGGCCCCTTCACAAACGCAAATTATCCCACCAGTTTGCACTCTGGACTTGCTAAATTGCGCCACGTTGTGAAAAGCAAGAAAATGCAACAAAACCATGAACAAACAAACAAAAAATTGTCTAGAAACGCGGAACAAAATTCCTCAAATCGAAACTTAATTGAAATCTGGCCAAATGGGTGATGCAACACCTAACAGACATATCAACGTACTCTGGATTTTTTTAACAAGTACACTTCGGTCTGAGAGGTTCGGCAGAACATAGAGAGATGTGTTGGAAGAACGTACATCTGAGAGGGTCAACAGAACACATATGTGTTGTGGAGGCGTACAAGGTAAACAAGATTCCAACGGTCAGACATACCTAAAATTTTCTGAAAGACAATCTTAAACAAGAACTGGTCTAAATCCGCAAGAAGTTCGTGTTATTAAACCCATTATGAGGCAAAACCAAGAAATTCCAGCGAGCTCCCTGTAAGGATCCATCGTTAATATACGGAAAAACGACAAATGGTCTAACACTATGCAGACTCACCTTTGTACTTAGCAACTATCACACAAAATGGATCTTTCACCCAACTCCCAGGACATGCATGTTTTAAATGCAAACCAATATAAATAATAAAGCTCACCTCTCTTTTGAAAAGAATGTCAACAAATGCTGGTCTCCAGGCTGAAAAGGAATTATCCAACTACAGTGCCCGAAAATATTTAATCCAGAAACTGAATGATCACCAAATCAAAAAATCCAAATATCTGGTCACAAAAACATCCAATCAGCTAATGACTGCAGCCCCCCTCCCCAAAAAATCTATACTGGAAAATCTCAGTTCTCAATAACATTTCTACATCTTGCAGTTTCTGCATCCATTAATACTCCCTTCTAAGACATGTGTAACAACAGGAATGCTATTTCTTCTGCTAAATCCAATCCTGCATATACGGTTAATGTGAAATCTACACACTTTTCTGTGGAGCGTTCGAAACAGCCGCGTACACATTCATGTAGTTACTGCTTCAACTACCTCAACCGACCCAACTAAGTGAACTATATGACAACACCCAGGAACTTCTGGCGGCGGTCCAGTTTTGAAAAATTATCCTGTTCATAACCAATGTTCTATGGACTAGAAGGACGGGTGCTCTTTAAAAATTTTATTTGTTAAAAATTATACTTCTAAAACTGTTCAGTACCGCTTTAACTCGCGCCTGGGACTATTTGTGTTTTCACGCTCAAAAAACGTGCGACGTCTGATGCAGAATGAAATGCCGAAAATATTTAGTCTTCTTTCTCTTCACAAAAAAAAAAACAAAAAAAAAAAACTGATAAACAGAATTTCAAATGGGTAATGCTTAATGCTTTATACTGAATTTGTAAAACTAGTTGAATAATTTCGTCCTTTTGCGCGCAAATTATATAACTCAATTCATAAATTTCAATACACCATTACCCATTTGAGTTCCTCTATTTATTTACCTCCAGACATCTGTAAGAAGCAATTCCTTGTCAACTGACCCCTTCTAACACGCAATTCTTTGTCAACTGACCTATTTTTGTTGTCCTTGAGTGTTTTTAAGTCTTCCGATGTAGTGTAGACTACCACATTCCATCAAGGAAGACAAATAAGGAGTCGCGGTAACAATGGTTGGCTTTCTTGACTCACAACCGAAAGAGTACGGGTTTGAATCCTACCATCGGGTCAGCCTGAGTCAGCTATGGTGGCGTTTCTATGGGTAGAGTCTTTACTCCCAGATACTAAATACCCTATTCTGTTGCTGTGTTCAAATCCTACCATCGGATCAGCCTGAGTCAGCTATGGTGGCGTTTCTTTGGGCAGGGCCCTTAACTCCTGGTACTAAATAACCTATTCTGTTGCTGTGCCGTTAAAAAATAAGAAAGAAAAACAAAACAGACTTCCTATGATGTAATTAATGATTAATTAGTGTAATGACAGTATGGCATATTTCGTGAAACATACATTCTTTCATAACATTTCATTATCGCTAAAACTGTATACTGGCACGACGTTGACGCCGTCACAATACAAGCACATTAATTACTTATGTTACTGTGTAAGCAGTTAAATGGGGAATTTTCTATACATGTCCTGTGTATGGAGTTAAATGGGGAATCTTCTATACATGTCCCGTGTATGGAGTTAAATGGGGAATCTTCTACACATGTCCCGTGTATGGCGTTAAATGGGGAATCTTCTATACATGTCCCGTGTATGACTGGTATGTTTGCCGTTGCATCACAAATTTAACTTCCGCAGCAATTGTTTTAATGACTTTATGGTTGTAAGATTGCAAAAAAAACCCCGGAAGATTTAAGTTTACCTTTGAAACTAATTTTTCCTTCGAAGTTTTCATTGATTTTTAAGTCTGACTCTGAAACTTCAAGTAACTTTTCGTTTTAATTTCACCTTATTGATGCGGCCATTATTGTCCTTTGAATACATTTTTGGTAAAGAACGTGACGACACAGCTCTATATTTATACAATACTATTGTAGAATATAAAATACAGGGCGGTCCATATATGACGTCACGCATAGAGTGGGGAGGGCGTTCGAATTGTGTGACGATGTGTGGGTGTGAAAATTATGACGTCATAAAAACATCACCAGCACTATCTACCATAAAAAAGTAAACTATGTGAGGCACAACTCGTGTAGATGATTTCATGGAAAATCTGACTCCTTCAAGGTTTCAGTAATATCGAAATGCATGCAAAATGTCATCGAAACTCAACCATGTTTGTAAATTCGTGCTGTGAAAACCACTGACAGCAAGACGGGTAAATAACAGAACGTTGCTCCTGTAAATGACGTCATAGAACGCTGAAAGTTAAACTCATTCAAGGTTTCCCCAATAAAGTCCATTAATTCCTGTGAAAGTTCAGCCGTACTCTTAAGGCATGCCCCAGGGCCTGTGTTGGATGCATACATGCATTTATCTCCTCTTGCACTTTAATTGTTATGTATGGTTGGATGGGGCTGGATCTTAACAGTTTTAAAGTTATGACCAGGGTCAATACCCCTGCCCGGTGGCTTTATTCTCGCTCTTAGATACATATATGATGTAGTCTATGCATATCTTTCAAGCCCATATTTTAAAATTTTTATTGGGGGTCACAGCTTCCCAAGGTCAAGACCAATGAGCGATATCAAGACTGTTAAACTATTTTGCACACTTACAGACCATCCTCAGCCGTATCACGACGTATCACAACGTATCACAAGTCTGTATCTTTAACCGAGGAGGAGGGCATAAATAATACATTACTAACAGAAGAATGGTAGGAAGAACTGACAAGCAAAAAGACATAATTGCCGTCTCGTAAAAATATAAGAAAGCGCGACGAAAGGTAAGTTGGGATGACCCAAGATGCCGTGTTTACTGCATTAATGGCATGCAAACTGACACGGGCGACCCAATTCCATATATTATTCTCAAGTTTGAGAAGCTCCGACGAAAATAGACGTTATTTTTCCAGGTGACTGGGGATATTCTAAGCTATCTCAGGTAAATAGATACGATCTCAAAGCTATGGTCTGACCTGGGAAACATTACCTAGGGCAGCGACTTACCGGCAGCAGTGGCGTTCCCCCAACGTCGCCCCAAGCACCGTCCGACGCTGAGAGGATTACATTGAATTTGATTGAATCTCAGGCAACGTTTTCAACAGACACTAGTTCACTGGATCAATGATATCGCTTTTCAATCTTGACCTCGTTTCATAACTATTATGCTTCAGGTTTCCGACTTCACGCCCGTTATCAAGTTGTTAATCCGAGTTTTCTTGTAACCGTTCCCCTCCCCCATCAGTGATATTTGGAGGCTTATGTTGGGGTGTAGGGTCAGTCATTTGCCTATCGAAAAGTTGGAATTCGCCGACACCATGCGGTGTCAGCATAGGGGAGCCGCTTACTAACCGGCCCAGCAAACGTGAACGACCTTTCATCGAGACATACCTGCATGAAATCGATAGGAATGCAATTCATTTTCTCAGAAATTGCTAGTATATCAGTCGTTACGTCTTTAATTCGCTAACAAGCAAGACGTAACGACAGCGATGACGAAATTTGACCCGGAAGTCACCATTTGCATTACTAGTCACATGACTAAACTCTCGTAACCTACATGTCAATGACATCAGAGGGCCAATGTCGTTTTACATAAAATTCAAAAATATTAAATAAAAATCGCATAATGTTTGTAAAAAAATATAATGCACACTTAATTCGCAACATATTTATTCTGAGAATAGCCACCAGAAACCTGTCGGTATCATGGTGGTGAAAACCAGATTCATCAAATATTGAGAACATGTCAGCGATGTTTTTTGTTTGTATGTGCTCTCTGCTTGGTGAATCTGGCTTTCTCCAGATGCTGCGACCGTGAATGTTTTCTGATCGTTGTTTTCACAATAAATGTTTTGAGAAGTTTATGTTCTTTCGGTTTTCTGTAAAAATTTGTGACTTTCGTTTTGTTTTCCTGCAACATTGGAGATGGTTTGTTTTGTTTAAATCACGTGACAATTGGACCTCTGATGTCAGTGACATGTTGCGAAATCTGTTGCCATGTGACTAGTAATGCAAATGCGAGTTCCATGTCAAATTTCATCAACGATGTAGTTTCTTCTCATCTGTCCGCCATGCTATACTCCCAATTTCAGAGAAAATAAATCATATTCTTATCGATCTCTTGCAGGTATATCTCGATGAAAGGTCGTTCAAATTTGCTAGGCCGGCTAGTAAGCGGGCAACAACTTAGGCAAATGACTCTGACCTAGGCCGATAAATCAACCCTACACTCATGATGATACTGTTTGGCAGTTTAGAGGTTGACATCACCTATTCATTAAAACATGCAGAAATATGAAGCCAATTTTGGCTGCACATTTCGGTGTACATTTTATACACTTTCTGTGCTAAAAACGAATCAAATGAAAATTATGTGAATGATTTCTTGCCTGCATCGTCTCTGTATTATATAATTAACAGCTTGGCATAGCCAGTTTAGCAAGAAACGTAGGTCACAACAACATCAATTTAATTTGTACAGGTGTTAACATAAGTAATAAACGTGAATGCACACGTGAAGCTGTATGAAATGGTATGCACAAAACAGGAAGCTGAGCTACAGGTGATGAAGAGTGTCTGGGTACTTTACCAAAACTATTATGATTGTTGTATGTAATTGTGGGAATTGTGCAGATGCTTGTAATGTGCAGGTGTCAGCGTGACAGCTAGCCATTTTAAACTGGTGTATTTGATTGGCACGGAATTAAATTCATGGCAGGGAGTAAGGATACTGAACACAAATGCGTCTGATGGGGATATGATTTATTCTTAATGAGGTCCGTCCGGTAATTGCCTGGCGAGTTGATCATGACGAGGTGAACTGGGTTCAAGTACTGAATAATGCCAATGGCTGAAATGTTTCATAAACAGAGCCTGAACTTGCCGAAATTTTTGTCATAAGTTGAAACTTTGCACAGATCGGTTTATTAAGGGAAGCTCGAAATACGTAGAATTTTGTTAAACTTAGAAGGGCTTGTGCTAATTATGACGGTTAAGTAAGCCGAAATTCCTGATTGGCAATGTTAACAACAGGGCGTATTTCCATGCAATGTTTTGTTTCCTATAAGTGTATTATGATGTAAAATAGTAAGTTTTCTGGGGGAGGCTCGAATTCTTAACCCCAAGGAAAGTGGGAAGTATTTTTCTCGTTAATAAAGGCCCAAGGAACTTGTATTGGAAGTCCTGATACACAATTTTGTAAAATGAAAAATAAAGCAAGGCATATATATATTAGTTTCATACAATTTTTGTACAGAGTCTGAAGATGAATGTTTGAATTTATTTACTTCAGTTTCATATAATTTTCTTTGATACGAGTCTTAAGATAACTGTGTGGATTCATTTGTCTCTAATGTTATATGACTCAAGTATTCTAATAATTTCATACATTATTTTCTTGATAGGAGTCTTAAGATAACTGCTTGAATTTATTCGTTTTTATATCATACAAAACAAGTATGCCAGGAACTGATATTAGTTCTGTATGATGTTATGTCACTGAATTGTTAGTTAGCAAATATCGCATTTAAGACAGTAAGTGAATTTTGTTTAATTCAGTCGTATAACTACGATGTGAATTCTCTTAACCTACGAACTGGTGTATTAACAGTCGAGTCACAGTAGAGATCATACGGATTTTACTGTTGACCGTATGTTTACATGTGTCTGACATTAGTCACACTTCAGGGGCCTTTTTGTTAACTGTACGAGGCGAGAGCTTTTTGAGAGTTTTTGATCAATTAGTAACGGTATCCAGATCTGTAGAGAAATAAATTAATCTGCCTGTACTGTGTTTTGTTTATGCAAGGAACTAAGCTAATTTTAATGGTATGATGCCATGTTGTGTCCTGGAACCATATTAGCTGCTAGTCTGTTTGAATTACTATATGACGATATCTTACGTAACGAGAGAGCTGAAGTTTTATCCAAGAAGCGAAGACCCAACAAACTAATTAGACTGCATAATTATCTATTTCAAACGGGAAATAACTCCACGCAGACGTAGAAGAAATACGATCCATAGTGCTGTTATTGCCCGGTAAAAGGCGAGAGAGATCATTGTAGGCAGCAAAACAAAGGAGCCAGACGGATAAATTGACCCTATCCTGATAGCGGTGTGGAATCTGGAGCGACCCGCAATCAGTCATCAGGTTATGCAGACATGTTGGACAACTAAGTTCGAAACGCTCACTCGATTTTATGACGAAGTGTTTTATATCTGTGTAAATGGAACAGCTAATTACATTTTTTAAATAACTTTTGACAGGTATTTTCTAATGTATTATACAGAGAGAGAGAGAGAGAGAGAGAGAGAGAGAGAGAGAGAGAGAGAGAGAGAGAGAATACAAACGTTCACTTAGTGCGATAACAGGTAACATTAAATGATCCCCACGATCCCATTACGCATCAAATGATTTGCTTTATCCGTTGCGGATCAAAACTGATTTACTTTGTGGAGAACACATTATTGTCACAGTGTGCTTTAGAACGATTTCATCCCATCGGCGACAGCCGGAAATATATTTCTTAGAAATTAATGAGAAAGCATTACGAAGTCTACCAGTTATTTGTGCCTCAGATTTTACATTTAAACGTGATCGATCGATCTGAACATCGCACAGCCATTTCCATGAGGTCGAGAATAACTTTGGAAGGAATGCACATCAATCTAATGGGCTTGGTGCATTGGCTCCGGTTAAGTGCACCATATATTTTACAACAGAAAGGACCGACAAAGTTTGTCTCTTTCAACCGCCATTTACATCCATGTGAACAAATGTAGTAGTTCTGAATACAGAACTTCGTTTAAACTTCTTATTTCAAAATACGAGATATATCTGTGGACAATGAAAATTGCTTCATTCTTTAAAATATCAGAAATATCAAAATGCTGACAAGACTTAAACAATATTTTCGAGTCCCGTAGATGGAAAATCTGCTGTGTCGTCACATTTTACCATCCATCTTTTTTCACCTGCACATATTTCCTGTTCCATTCGTTGATTGATTTTTGAAATCATGATATGTTATATCATTTTCTTTTTATGTCTATTGAATTTACTGTGTACATTTGCCTTAAATTCATGATTTGACAATAAAATAAAAATCGAAGAAAATCTGATCCGACTAATTAGTGGTCTGGACTTGAAAATCAAGCTTATGACCAGAGACGATCAGTGCCGAATCGTCTTGGCAGATTTTTGTACATATGGAGGTCTTATGTTTTGTCACCGTACTCGACCTTGTCGAAAGAACAAGTAAAAACAACCGATATCTACTGCAAAGTAAGGAAAAACGCAACGAGAAGAAATACAAGTTTTTCAAAGAATGATTACATAAATTATTGCAAAAGAAACGAAAGCATAAAGCAGTCCAAAACAAGATAACAAGAATGATTCCTTTTATTTATAAGCACTAACAGCAAAACAAATAAGACTGGTTGCTATCCCCATAAATGGTGATGACAAAAACAGTAGCACTGTCTATTCCAAGGGTAACACTGTTATCTTTACGTACAATTCCAAGGGTAACACTGTTATCTTTACGCACTAACTGCATTTAAAAAAATGATACAACTTACTTGCGGGATGCAATACATTTTTTGTATTCGACTTTTATATTGCTTACAAACAAAAAAAGAAAAGCAAACCAGGTTATGGGGGGGGGGGGTTCATGCTTTTCTTTATCTCTTGATAATGGCATTGCATCTGCCACCGTAACATGATTCCGTTCTAATGTACGAGACGTATGGTTCCTTCTGAGGTACGACAGGGATGGTTCCATTCCAAGGTACAAAGCAGATGCAGACTGTAATAATTTCGAGGGCAATTTTCGTTATGGATTTGGCTTAATACTGCATGCGCTATTGGTATGAGACCTTCGTACTGAAAATCTGGGATACAATGAAAGCTGAGATCGAAATTTTACTGATCTATTCAAAACTACTTTAATTAAAAGAAGAACATCACATAAACATCAAATCATCACATAAACATCAAATCATACGACTCTGCACTGTATAAATTTAAAATGTTAAGCATACCACTGTTTTGTTAAGTTATAATTATATACCATAGTTTTTTTGACATAAAAGTGTCGACAAATGCGCATCTTTGCCCTTTGAAAACGTTGTGAATAGTCACCCTTTTCAAACATTTGCTGACCAATTGGAATTACTGAGCGCAAAATGATTAGACAGCGAAAAATAAACTGTATATGCTTTGACTTAATTCCAGTGTTTCCTCCACAAGCTCCGGTAAGTAAACAAGGCGGAAAGCACCCTCCTTATGCATTAAGCGAAGACAAATGGAAACAGAATCGCCATTGGCACAGTGATTAGCGTGCCGAACACGTGTCTGCATTTTCGAATCCTACCATCCGATCAGCCGGTTCAGCTACCTTTGCGTATCCTTTGCAGAAAGTCACTAAATAACCTACTTGTAGTTTATGTATTTGCCATAGAACACCAAACCTAGCCATTACAACAACAAACCTAGCCATTATTGCAATCCATACGAGACCAAACCTAGCCATTATTGCCATACAACACCAAATCTAGCCATTATTGCCATACAACACCGAACCTAGCCATTACAACAACAAACAGCCATTATTGCCATACACCACCAAACCTAGCCATTATTGCCATACAACACCGAACCTAGCCATTATTGCATACAACACCAAACCTGGCCATTACTGACATACAAGACCAAACCTAGCCATTACTGACATACAAGATCAAACCTAGCCATTACTGCCATACAACACCAAACCCAGCAATTATTGCCATCAAACCTACCCATTACCTGCCATACAACACCAAACCCAGCAATTATTGCCATAAAACACCGAACCTAGCCATTATTGTCATACAACACCAAGCCTAGCCATTATTGCTATACAACACCAAACCTAGCCATCATTGCCATACAACACCAAACCTAGCCATTATTGCCATACAACACCAAACCTAGCCATTATTGCCATACAACACCAAACCTAACCATTATTTATACAACACCAAACCTAGCCATAATTAATACAACACCAAACCTAGCCACTATTGTCATTTGCTAATAAACCTTTCGGAAGTTGACGAATGATTAAAGCAAAATTTATTCCGTCAACAAAAGCCATGCGGTTCAGGGTACACTAGAAATAATGTAGAGAGCACTTTCATAAAATGATCGACACATTTGTGGATTTCAGCACAAGTTTATTCAAGTCAATTCCTCTCCTGACGTCACGACTGTTAAGGGAAACCACTCGTACATCCGTAAAGGGCTATGCTACTTGCTCATATTCAGCTCTCATATTTGTAATTAGATTTTTAAAGAACTTTCCAGGTTTTTCCTCACTGCTTATCCCGATTATTTTATTTATTTATTATTTATTTATTTTGGTAAAAAAGGCGTTGTGCATCTTACGTATTCTAAAATAACGTTTAATTCCCATAACATTGGTGCATGATTGTTGGGTGTCATAGTAAACAGCTGGGTATTACTTCAGATGTGCATTTCTCAAAAGACTACTAGCTCCGCTTGGGCCTTGTCTTTTCTTTACTAAACATTTGATGATTCATTTAAAGCACTTTCTGAAGTTATCACTGTCTACTGTGGCCAATTTCATTTACCTTATTATAAATATTGCTAAAGTTAGTGTATCTTGAGTTCATTTCTTGAGCACATGGGAGCAGCCGTTTCAGTGAACTGTCTGCGTAACCGCGTAGTTTCCCTAATACCACATATAAAGAAATTTCAGACACAGTACCGTCTCTCCACTGTTTGTTGCAAATGCACAAAAATTCACCTTATACTAGTCCAGATTTCAAAAGTACCTGATGACTTCAAAATCGCTTGTTTTGAAGAGGGGTGAATTTTTAACAAACATTGAATCCGACATCTGAACATTGGAGTGTGTGCTATATAAGTTGAATCCAGTTTCTGTTGGCGTGAATCAGCTCAGTGTATGCATTGAAAGGGTACAGATATCCATATCAATATGATAAGTCCATGATTTGAATACGAAACTATGCACTCTCATTGAATGTTCTGAATGACTCACGGTACTAATTCAATTCCCACAGAAAACCTATGCAAACACCATGATATTAAAAATTCAATAACTTAAAATTTCTGAGTGCCCATGATCAAACCTATATTTTATCAATATAGATGAAACCTGGATGTCAGCTTCTGTGTAGAGGAAAGGATATGAGCCGCGGCATTTTCTGGACCCGCATGTGTTTGAAACATGTGCTTTCAATTCCGCACCAAAGAGTCAGGTGCTAATTTTAGTAATGAGTGTTCCAAACTCAAGACTGTTAAAGGACTGGAATTCCATCAGTAAAACAATGTCTCTATTTTTTTCACTTACAACTAGGATAAGCTCTCAAAAGATTCTTTTTCCTAAAATATAACTTACATTATTAACCAATCCTGGCCAGCCAAACCCATATATACTCTATTTAATGTTCACCCATTTCCAGGCTGGTTCCCATTTTTCCATACCATTAGTACCGTGTGTCCTGAAAGCAAACGACATTCGTGTGAAGTGAAATCTAGACAAAGCCATAGAACGTAACCATAAAAGCGTTGTTTTCCATTTCAATTTGGAAAAACTATCGAGAACCTTCCACGCCGAATGGCGGTCCATAGTTCTGAATAATTACCACCAAAAGGTAGAACCGACAATCGAACACTTCTTAACATTACAAGTAAAGACAAAACAAGGCAATAGGGTATTTATCATTAAATTCTGAGGCGTGGGTTACGATTTTCTTTCGAACCAGAATGTTTTGTTTGTTATTTGTATGTTTTTATTTTTTTGCACCATAAGACACATTTTATTTTTTAAATATAATGGGTTTAAGAGGTTCTTTTTTCTACCAATCAGAACAAGAATACTAATGGGAACCTGAAAGTTTTATTTACGCCCTCCCCTCTTACATGATCAGTCCCAAAGGCAATGCTTTAACCTAAAGGTACGAAAACTAATGTCTCTGTTCTATTTTATGAGATAGTCTTTAACATATGTAAACAAAATTAGGCAAGTGTGTGTGTGTTGGCATATACAAGTTTTAATATAGGCATAGCAAAGAATAGATGTAGATATGTTGATCTGTGATAGCCAAAACTGAGATTGCCCACCTAGATCTCAAGTCATCTGGACTCTATTGATGCATTGCTATACACGAATTGGAGTGCTGATGTAAAATCGGATATGGGGTTTGGGATCATCCATTAATGGCAGTACGATTAAGCGTGGTCATTTTCTGGATTATATTAAAAGGAATGGATTCAATGAAAATTCTATTATTTTTATTGAGATACAGGTCAATATAATTTTGGGATGTGGCTCATTTTTCTTGCTTTTTGCCACACACACACACACACACACACACACACACACACAAGAAATATTCATGACAAGGGGCTCTTACAACGCATTTTATATAACAATAAGAGACCAATGTGTAAACAGGATATGATACAAATAGCGGAACCCATAGCGACCGTCGCTGTTATCAGCTTGAGTAAACAAAAACTACGGTAAAATAGGCAAGCATCCATGACTAATTCGAACCCAACGCTAATCTGAACCCGAGAAGCCACTGACTTTTGGTCAATTATAAGCCTCGAAGAATAATGAAGCCCGTTGACCAGTGAATGAAACATGTAAATGGTGTTCAAACAACTATACCTAAGAAAATCTCTCAGTAACAGAACTGTCCATAAAACCATACAGAAAAGGGTATTACGAAAACGAAAAACAAAAACTTCAGGAAAAATTATGGCAGTAGTCATCTGCTCCATACAAAGAAGGAAAATGTTAAGAAATGAATCAATTATTTAAAGAGACACTAAAATTAAAAAATACGTACAGTATCCATACAGTTAACACTTTTAAGGAAAATAAAAACTTTTTTAAAACGAAATATCTTCAGGATTGCTCTGTTCTTATATCCCTTCGTTTAACACACCATTGCCTGCTTACTTTCCTTTAACATACTATTCCTTGGTTACTTTCCTTTAACATACCAATGCTTGCTAACTTTCCTTTAACATGCCATTGCTACTTACTTTCCATTAACATATCACGGCTTGGTTACCTTCCTTTAACATACCATTACTTGCGTACTTTCCTATAACATATCAAGGCTTGGTTACTTTCAACAAATAAGAAGACTGCAATCTATATTTTCGAACTGTTTTTCTTTCAGCAGAAAACCTAGTCACACGTATTTGTCAGGAAAAGAAACATAAAAAAAAAAGAAAAAAAAATGTCCATGTGCCATTCGTATTCTGGAACTTCCTGTAGCGAGGATGAAGGTGCCTGGCAGACAGACAAGCGATCGAAATGGTGCAAGTTCAAACCTACTTCAACTGCCTCGGCAATAAAGAACCTATCTGTGTTGCTGTGCTGGAAAATTCCAAACCAGATTCTGATGACCACATAATGCTTCTGTGGTTACTGTGAACTTTATATTTTACTTAGGAAAACCCATCACTTCCATATCTGTGATAATTTTGCTAATGTTTCCAGCATTGTAGCGAGATCTGATCTGGATCCCATAACACTTTTCGCTGGTGGTCCAAAGCGCTCACCGTTCCGGATCACTACCATCTCACCTCTGTCTGCGTGGGTTCGAGACTCAGGCTCGGCTAATGTGGGTACGTGAGAAAGCTTGCTAATAGCTTCTCGTGGGTCGGTGATTCTTCCCGGTGTTTTCCAAGGTTCTTCCTCCACCAATTATACTGGCCGCCATGTATAGCCTATCTTGTGCTGAAAAATGGCGTTAAACCCTACAACAACAACAACTTTCGCTGATGGTAACACAAAAATGAAAAAGAATGTTCCACTTTTTAAACTTGATTTTGAAACTACTAATAGTTTAAAGGCAATTTAAAATTTAGAGTGTTATGATCTCATTGCAAGTTTTCGTGATAACTGCAAATTTTCATCATAATAGCAAGTTCGTTGCAACACATTTTCGACATTTAATTGTAATTAATCTATATATATATATCTGCCTCATCAAATTAATTGATCTTAGTGGCGCGCCCGCTGGTTCACGTGTAAATTTAGAATTTTAATAAATGACACGAGTAAATGTATCTCAAGTACCCATGGTGGCAACAGGGATTGGGAGATCGCGGGTCGGGGTATTAGACCCATACAGATTGTTGCCTAACTACTGCTTACGTAACCGAGCTTTTATTGTCCCTTTATCTTATAGGCTAGTCCCTTCAACCCCTTGGTAAGCTTAATAACACGTGAAGGGCATTATACAATCCCCATAGTGACGATTTCTATTTCCTTTCATCGCGCGAAAGCCGTGCTTTCTTCACGTCAATTATAAAACCTTCATCAAGAAACTATCATGTATAAATTTGTCTTGTATGCCCAGTTATAGTTATCATATTACGATTCCTACTGTTACACTCTTAATAAACTCTTACAGCCCTGGGGATAAATTCTTTAGTTTAATGAAAAACCCCGGGCAGCACCGTCTAATTCCAACCTGACATCTGTACTGGTTAGCAGTTTGAAGGATGTGATGCAACGTGATTAACAGTTTGGAGGATGTGACGCAACGTGATAATTACTTGCGACCTAAAAATAGCCAACATGAATAGTGAGTTGACCACTACGGAAAATCGGTTAACGCAGACAATGCTCCCAGAGCTAAATTATTATTCAGTCTGGCAGAAGGTGACTCTGTTATGCCAACTGAAAGGGTGGTTACAACGTCATCTCGCTTAAACGGGAGGGTGGGGGGCACTGTCTGGCCGAATAGTACAATGTGCTCGCCTTTACGGATCACTGATATCTCACCTCTGTCCGCGAGTGTTCGAGTCTGCTCAGTCAATGCTCGTATGTGAGAAAGCTTGCCAGCGGCAGCTTTCCGTGGGTTGGTGGTTCTTTCCGTTGCTTTCACCAGGTTTTTCCTCCGCAAGATATGCTGACCGCCATGCATATTATGCGCAAAAAAATGGCGTTACCCCCCACCCCCCAAACGTTGGTCGATATAAATACATTACTTCTTTGTTTCACTAGCTTAGGCTACTGTCCGATAATATATACAAACAGATTAATATACTGGATAGCAATACACTCTTTACAATATAACTGTCTGACATTACGGGCAGCTTCTAATCTTTCTAAAAGATGGTATATAAACTGGACTGGACATCAAGCTTTAATAATTTTCTGAAGATGGACGGGTTCACCAACGTTTATGATAACATTCCCAAATGTCTTGGCATACTATCCAAACAATGGACTATATTCATCATCAACTTAATAGTAAATTATTTTATCAACAAGTGTTTTGTTTTTAAAAAAACACACACAATAAAGATAGATGACTTTCACATCTATCCACCTGTATACTAACTTTATGGCTCGAACATTTAAATATCGAAATGTTCAAAGGAATACAAAAAGGTAATTTGTCCACAATCAGTGTTATCACTGTAATTATACCCATGTGCTTTGGATTTTTTAATAAAGATTTTCTCTTCTAAATAATTATCAGTCTGCCATTAAAAATCTAATTCATTTAGAATTCGACTTCAACAATTTTATAATTAAACGGAATACACAATATAAACGGCTGAACAAACAGAGGTAGATGTATATAAGTAAAAGAGTTCACCAGGAATAAAATGAATAAAAAGATGAACGAACAGACAAATGATAGTGAATGAAAGAAAAGAGATACAAATAAGAGAAACACGAAATTCATGAAGTCAGACATACATGAGAATAAACAAAAGGATAATAAATTAACATAACATTTCGCAAAAGGAATAATAATAACAATAACAATACAATCGCGATAGGACTTCTTAAGACTCAATAATCACGTATCAATAGTATCAGTAGATGCAATAAAGTGAAGAAAATTTGATTCATGTAGTGTTGTCAATCTGATTTTAATCAGACTGGTAGATTAGTGTGGCTAATTGAAAACGAATGCTTACATCGGCAGTTCGCTAATTATTCGATGACACTATATTGTACCAGTGTTTTTCGCTTGCGTATAGTCAAATACCTGTTTTTGAAAGAAGAAAAATCAATGGTTGTGGAAAAGACATGACTGTATTAAAGGTTCATAAAGTTGAGCAACTATTACAGAAGTATGAATAAATTGGAAAAACTAAATCCGCTATATCTCCACAGGATGGACCTTTTCTCAAATTCTTTTTTTTTTTCTAACAAAAATAAATAAATAAATAACGAAATAATGCTGCAGTTACTTGTTCATGGATAAAATCACAAATAACTTTCAGAATACTTTCAGTTGTATGCCCTCATTTTTGGGGCACAACTGTCCGTGTTGTCACTATATTTTTTTTTCCCGCTCAATAACTTCTGGAGAACTATTGGACTGGAACTTACACAGGAAACTTGCATTGTAACGACAAATGAAAAAGATTAATTTTAAAAATATTCTAGCACATTTAAAGCAGCTATGGGTCATGTCAGCACATCTATTGGTTAAACATTTTCATTATGGTTTATTATATACAATATTTTGCCATGTGTGTCTGTAACTTAATTTTTTTAGTTTCTATCGTTATTATTTTTTCGAAATCAGGAGCTGCGGTGGCACGGTGGTCAGCGTGCTGGATTTACGACTGAAACGGTGCGGGTTCAATCCTACCATCGGACACAACCTAATTAAGTGACTGTGGTGTGTCCTTGGACTAGGCACTTTCTTTGATTTGCTCGGCACTAAATAGCCTACATGTGTTACTGTGACGTAAAGCACAAAACGAACCCTTTGTAAATACTTGTGATAGAAAAGTTTTGATTACAGCATCAAATTGTTTACTATCTTGCGGGGGCCTAGGGTGGTAGAATGATCTAAGTGGCTGTGAATTTTGGGCTCGGCTAACGTGGGTATGTGCAAAAGCCAGTAGTTTCCCCTGGGTCGGTGGTTCTTCCCGTGTTCTTCCTCTCCCAAAATGTACTGGCCGCCATGTATATCCTATCACGTGCAGAAAAATGGCATTAAATCTGTAACAACCAACCAGCTTGCTTTCGCCAAAGTCTGTAATATGGACAGTCAAAACAGCTCGGATATAGTTCGTTAGCTGCATCATTGTGAATTTCTTGTTTTTGCCAACTACAGCTTCTTACTAGAACAAAGAATCCATTTATTTTGTCCTCTCTCTCTCTCTCTCTCTCTCGTTAGTTTATATATATATATATATATATATATATATATATATATATATATATATATATATATATATATATGTGTGTGTGTGTGTGTGTGTGTGTGTGTGTGTGTGTGTGTGTGTGTGTGTACAATTTTTCAATGTACTGATATTAAATGACTGCCGTTAACGCATCTGATGGGTAAAATATTCACAAATGTGATAAGAACGTCGCCCAGATACTATTGTAGACCCTCGATACGAAACGGTACAGTTTATCCTTGACCAAAATGTCCTAGTACACAATGAAGGCCATTCAAGGTCAACAAATATTTACCGTTGAAATCGTACAGAGCAGTCGTATCGAAATTACATTATATCTGTATTATACTCCTGACCGCTCCACTGACCCCAATTGTGTTCCGAATAAAAAAGGTGTGAGCTCGAAAAGATAAGCCGATTGGTTGTACTGTGTGATAGCAAGAAGTACACATGCAATTACAATGCCAAGCCCCTCACCGACATGGTGGTAGTACGCCGCCAAGAACATACAATTACTCGATAGTGTCTGATACTTTCAACATAACTGATCTATAAAATCACATATTATGTAAAGTATCACAATATGTGGTTCAATTATAGACAATAACGTGAGTATGTGAAGATCATGTACTACATATTTGCGTGTCTACATGTAGGTTACAGGTATTGCTCATTACCGTGAAAGAGATTTTTAAAAAATAAATCATGATATGATCTCGAAATATTCTTAAACAAAATCGTACTCACCTCTCCCATTTTCTAATTTTACTTTCACCAGGCGGTTGTTTACGTTCGAATATTGATGCACACAGTGCTTGGCAGTTATATATCGCAACTGTAGTAGTGGAGGGCGGGACAACCCGTAGTCACGTGGGTGAGGCTATCAAGGGGCGGTATACGTTTCGAATCTGGTGTTCTGAAGAGAAGTACAAAAGATGACGCAAGAGTAATGACAGGTAACAAAGTTGTAACTGACATTAATATACATGAATTGTGTGAAGAGAATGAATTTGGTTATTTTGTTGCAGAGCATCTTTTGTTCCATGATTTGTTTTGAAGGGTATATTTGAAGAAACTATTTTGTATATAAAGCGATTGTGCTATTTGGCATAGGATAGAAATGTCTTATTGGCAGCACTTACAAGAACATTTCACAATCACACAAAGAAGAGTATGATAGAAAAAAAAAGTAAAAGGAAACATGTAATTACAGAAGGGGTTGGTAAGTGATGTCTATGTTCCTTTGCAAGTGTAAACATATTCGATAAGAAACACAGCGACGAAATAAAGCTGACTGAATAAACTTAATATCTGTACATATATATGCATACATAATAATAGGCACTATAGTCAAGTCTGTTAAGTATTAAAATATAAGTAAAGTGTAAGGCGTGTTGGTTCTGACATTCGATTTCACAGTTTTGGCATATTTCAGTACTAAATGGGTTAAGAGAGTTAAAACGCCATGGATCATCAACAAAATGTAACAGACCCGTAAGTTATCGCTTTTCTTTCGTTAATCAAAATACACGTATCAGTAATACCAAATAAACATGCGCGCGCGCGCGCGTGTGTGTGTGTGTGTGTGTGTGTGTGTGTGTGTGATTTGGATTTTTAATGTAGCTTTAACAATTTTTCAGTCATTTTTTCATATCGCTATGATGTCTGCAGTGTAGCAGTTTAAAGTGATGTCTAGCACTGGGGCATCATGCTTCAGACATGTAGCATGATGTCCCACCCAGTCACATTATCCTGACACCAGGCCGACCAATCCTAACACTAACCTCTTAATGCTGAAAACCAAGCGGGGCAGCTGCAAGTAACATTTTTATAAGTCTTTGGTATGACTCGACCAGGGTTCGAACCCGCGACCTCCCACATCCGAGGCGGACGCTCTAACCACTCAGGCTACCGGAGCGGTGTCCAAAGAAACATTAGATGCATGACAATACTAACTGTGTAGTATCTATTGTTCTTTATCTGATAACTTGCAAAAGAGAAATATGTTGGAGAAACCCTTCAGCAAGTGTCTAAACGCATGAACAAGCATAGATTTGACATAATTAACTTTATTGAACCATCATTGCAATCTCACGTCTCCACACACATTAATGACGGTTTCCATTATAATCTCATGTCTCCACATACTTTAATAACGGTTTCCATTATAATCTCATGTCTCCACATATTTTAATGACGGTTTCCATTATAAACTCATGTCTCCACACACTTTAATGACGGTTTCCATTATAATCTCATGTCTCCACACACTTTAATGACGGTTTCCAGGATTTACAAGATTTTTCATTTAAGGCAATTGATATTCTTAATTCAGAAATTTAACTTTTGTTAAAAGAAACATATTGGACCCACAGTCTGGATGTAATCTATCTATCCAACGGGCTTAAATTCTAAGATTAAATATGAATTTGATTCATCAGTTTATTGTGTCTGCTCTTTTGTGTGTCAACGGTGTGTGTCAGAAATACATTCTCAATAACTGGTTTGGTTGGGATGAACTCGCTTTAAAATATTTGGACTGTTTTTTGTTGTTTGTTTGGGGGGGGGTTGGGTTGGGGTTTGAAGTGTTCTTTTTTATATAATGATATTGTCATATTCATTTGATAAAGGATATGCATATGTATTCACAGTAATATGTAGTTCCAAATAAAATCACCGCACTTCCCTGCTATGAAACTGGAGTATTGTGCAAGTTAAAAATGTATGATCCTTTATATGGTCGTTATTTTTAACTATTTATTTATCAAAATAATTTATAAAAGTCATGTCCTAATCATATTCCTAATTTTTAAATCTAAAATTATAAAATTTTACAGTCTTAAAAACTTGTTTACAGCAGTTCTAGAAAGGGTCATAATTCAACCTAGGGGAAGTTACTGGCAAGCTTTCTCATATACCCACGTTGGCCGAACGGAGACTCGAAACCATGCCAACAGAACTGAGATATCAGTTATCTCTAAAGAAGAACGATTTAGACAGCTCGGCCACCTGGGGCTTGTTAGCCTCAGGTAAAAAAAAATTACGAAACTATCCCCTGCTACCGTAACGGAAAATCACTTTTTCGCTTAAAAAATCCTCTTTTCATCAAAACGACAGTTTCTTTGCTAAAGTAATTACCTAATACCTTCAACTTCTGTAAATAATAAAGTGATGTAAATAGATGAATTTGAACTTTGCCTGCCATCACACTGTTCATTCGGACCACCTTGGTTATATCTGCGTGACAAAAATATGCCTCAGCTCTATGTCGGCTCAGTAATTTACTAAAGAAACACATTTTTTCGCTGACACTTTTCCGCTCTCTCTCCCCCCAAAAATCGGCTTTTCTGCAGTTGGATTGACCATAGGAGTGGCCGAGAAATAGCGAAATAATAAATAGTTCGAGACTCGAACTTACGGGGACAGAGATGAGATGTCATTGAGCTATGAAGGCGAGCGCTAAAGAACACTCGGCCCCATGGCCTCAACTTAAGAAATTGGACAGGGGTCAGAAAACTTTCCCATGCTACCTTAACGAAAAGTCACTTTTTCCTATACAATTGTACACTTTCCATCAAAATTATGTTTCCTTCACTAGATTAATTATCTAATACTTTTGAATTTTATAAATAAAAGCCTGACTTTGCACTCTGCCCACCATGGAAGCAACGCGACGTTTTTGTTAGTATCACGTGACTACAGCATTGACATGTGCTCTCTACTCGATGAATCTGACTTTCTCCAGGTTGCGACAATGACAGGTTTCTGGTCGTTGTGTTTCGGACTAAATATGTTCAGAATTTTTTTTTTATATTTGTTATTCTACAAACAAAAAGCGACTTTCATTTAATATCTTCTACATTTGTCCTAAAACAACATTGGAAACTAGCTATTGCCCGTCCTAGGACGGGAGTGATACAAGAAAGATTCAAGATACAAATCTAAAAAAGTTGTTAAAAATGTTAAAAATTGGGATGAGCGAGTTAAAAAGAAAGTTTGAAAACAACATAACGTGGATAACGCCACGAGTTTTGAACCAGCGACCACTTGTTTGGAATTCATGACGCAAAGAAACACAAATGTAGGTGTTTATATACAAGGTGGGTTTATTATTTGATCTCTTGACTATTGGACGTCTGATATCATGGACTCAAAGGTTGCGAGATTTAGGTAGTCATTTGAATAGCAATTCAAATGGCGAGTACCAGGTTAAATTTCATCCACGACGTGGTTTTGTCCTGTCTCTCAGTGGATTAAATATATAAAGAATATCACGCTAGCAATTTCTGAGAAAATAAATAACGTTTATATTGATTTCATACAGGTATGGCTTGATGTTAGGTCGTTTAAGCTTGCTAGGCCTGCTAGTAAGCGCTAATCTATGCCGCCACTGGGTCAGGGCCGTAGAGGGCGATCACGGGCCCTGGGGTAAGAAACACCCGGGCCTCTCCTAGTTTTTGTTCAAACAAAATTTTTCTTTTTAAAAATAATATCCCCGGTTTTTCCCCCCACCCCCCTTCTTGTCGGCCTTGCGCCACCGTATGGTGGCGGCTTATTTAAACTTTTCGATAGGCAGTTGTCTCTGACCCCAAACCTCTACATAAATGTCAATTTATCAAAAATGGGGTGGGAAGAGTCAGAGGAAACTTGGACTAACGCCTTACTATGTTCATCAAGACGGTTTGCAGCACAGTGTATTTTTTTTAAACAAAAGGCTAAGGTACAACAAAAAAACACGCTATATTATTTTTACTCCTACTCCACCCTAACACAAATAGTTTTCGTCGTGGGTGTGATGGTGCTTATTTTTTATTTCTTTTTTTTTATTATTATTATTATTTTTGACGGAAACATTAACTTAAGTCAGTTGTTGTATTCGTTTGAGGCACTGAGTCCAACATAAGCTGCACCAAGGAAAATAATCTTAGCTCGACTCTCTCTCTCTCTCTCACACACACACACACACACACACACACACACACACACACACACACCACCCCACACACACACATACAGGTCCGACAAGTGGGGGGGGGGAGCGACTGGGGATATAATGTAATTTTATAAAAGACAAATTTTGTTTGAACAAGAACTAGGAAAGGCCCGTGTGTTTCTTACCCCAGGGCCCGTGATCGCTCTCTACGGCCCTGCACACACACACACACACACACACACACACACACACACACACACAGTATGTACTACTTTCGCCATTTTCTTTTAAATTATGACTGGTAACTTTTAATAGACCAGTGGGCCATTCTAGAACATTAGTACTCTATTATAAAGTAAATTTAATAACCTATGTCACAATGACCAATTGCTAATATATAACCTTTTATTATCACTCACCTATTTCTCGGGGACAAGGATGACCGAATGGTATAAGGCGCTTGTCCTTAGAGGCAATATAATTGTATGTATTGATTTTATCAGCAGATCATCTGTTTATGGCGATACTAGATAAATGCGAAGTAATTAGTTATGTTCTCTGCCAACCCACAGTCTAATGGAGTAATGTTGCAAGCAAGTCGGTTGATGCATATCGGCGTCCGTGGGTGAGGGGTGTGGGATGCAGTTGCCCCTTCCCCTAGATTCTTAAAAAAAAAAAAAAAAAACATTACGCAGTATATATTCTTATATTTCTGTTGTATGCTTAACTTTTGTCCATGGTGGTAAGTTTTAAGCAACATGTTTACAAAGCTAGCTTTTGTCTGTATTTCTAACTGTAAACAACATGTTTAAGTAGCAAGAAGTCAAGGTCAGCCATGTTTACAATTAGACTAGGTTTTTCCCTTGGACATTCTATTACGTTGTAGGTCAAGTGAACCGTGTATAAATAGGGATTTGATGAAAAAGTAATTCATATCTGTTTTAAGATCAGTCTGCAGAATCCATTAATCAGAATTTCAGCTGTGACTCGATTGGAATTATTTATTTTAATTATTCATTGGAATTACTAAGTGCTCATTGACTTTGGATATACACTACTTTGGAATTATTGTGAGTTCATTGAGGATTACATCACTGTGGTACATCAGAGCATTCAGGATTATTGGAATTCATTCGGAACATTCGATATTTTCGGACTTGTGATAGAACATTTAGGATTTAATTCACAATCTCTTAAATTTTCACTTTGTAACTTGGAGAAATACATTGCTTCTTGATTTTACTTATATTGTTGGTTTCACCTCTTTCTGTCACATAATTTGAGACCCCACCCCAATAATTCCCGCCGATGCCCATGTTTGCGCACTATAACGAGAACAGTCGGTAATGATGGCTAAGTTGGTAAGTACATATACGTAGATGTCTGAAACGTACCAAGGACATAGCGGTTCTCACTAACGATTCTATTTCTGAGTGTAAGGATATTGAAGAACTGCAATCAGAACTGGATCAAAATTAGACAGATACAAAGAACTGGTAGTTATCTTTTTACTGCTGGATCAGCATAATTTATCTGGTTCGGAGTTGAGATTTTTATAACTTGTACATGTTTGAGCCTTCTAACCCCACCACCACCACCAACCGATTTTATTTTTTTATTCACATGCAACTGCACCTCCGACGCGGCTGTCCTCTCAGAGAGTGCCCTCGCGACTGCACCGTGAGACCACCACTGCTTACTCGATATTTACAGCATGCACGCGTAATCGTCAGAAGTTTTCCATTTCCCACAACACGATTTCCATCTCGGCCCTCGCAACAGTTTTATCTTAGATGGTCACCGAGTACAGCTTGGCCATTGTGCTGAGACCGCTTCAGGCGGCTGCGAGAATTTCCGAATAGATACGTTTTCGTTTGTGCAGCCCTAAAGAAATTATTTTCCCAGCACCGCTCGCGTCACCGGTTTCTATCAATATTGCCCTGACAGTAAATCCGTTTGCGTGCCTATGATAGTTGCTTCAGTCGCAATTCTCGCCAAACCAAGGCCAAAAATGTAGCGGTGGCGAGTCCACAAATTGCATCCGCGAAAACATAGCCGTTCGTATTTTGCAAGCACGGCGGTTATCGTGACGGTTTCATCTTGCAGATGTTGTTCCGCTTTGGGGGTTTTTTGGGTTTTTTTGGTTTTTTTTGGTTTTTTTTTTTTTTTCCACGTTGGTAACTTTGAGAGTCTATCACAGGTCCTTCTCTTCTAAGTTTAGTGAATGTTGCTTAGATATAATTGAAAGGAATATAACCAGCGTAGATTTGTCGGTGAATTTCACTTCATCATTGTAGAAACAATCCATGGGCGTTTTCAGGTCGTACCTATCAATCGTAGTTATCAATCGAGTTTTTTCGCGTGCAAATGCATTAATTCCAAGTTGTCCTCGAGTTGGTACTGGCACATCAAAGTGGTCCCAATGATTGATTTCTATCTGGATCTCGCGTAGATTATATCTGAATGTATATGAAGGTCTAGTAACTACCTTTACCGTCAGTAAATTCTGCAATATCGTCACCTCGTAGCCGATTCATAATCAATCACATATAAATCTTAACCACAACCACCAAAGATGGTTAAGTATCATTCCGGATATACGTTAAGTCCTTTTAACTGAATTTCAGCTCAGGCGACTAACGATGTTGATACTACCTATATGAAAAATTCTTAATGAGTGCCCGGTTTTTCCATACGCGAAATTGGTGTTAAGAAACCAAAATGCCCCTAATTATTTATCAATATCATCATTTTACTGCAATGGCCTTTTGTTCTGGTTAAAATAAAGAAAAGTATTATCCGAACCGGCACGCCTTGAAGATGTGAGGATGAGGTCTATCAAAACCGTCTTTAAAATCATCAAAAACTGTCGACCATTTACTAAGGTTAAGAAGTTAGATTTTTCCTTTACTTTACTGGTTAATATTCCTACAACACGTTCCATGAAGTTACTTGTGTGGCTGATAACACCTCTACCGTGATTAGTACATTCGCCGCTGAAAGTTGCATGCGCTGTTTGCGACTCCGCTGCGCGCGCCAGTGATCTGACAGTGATAGCGAACTTTTTCATCAGTGGAGCTGAAAATCCTTCGCAAATTCAGCAATGCATTTCCGCGGAAAACTCAGAATATCAAGGGCCATAGCCGTGTCGGCGAACGAAGAAAATTGTACTTGAATTCATTCCATTCTAACCCCGAGCGACTTAACAAACATCTCAGTCGAATTCTTGCCATGGTACAATATTGTCGGTCCAGTTACTCCATCGCATTTAACAACAATGTTGCAAAACCCGTAAGGAACTTGTTCAGCAATTTGTATCGGTTTTAACTGAACCCCTAGGGCGGCGTCAGGAATCAAATATTCCACAGGAACGTTGAGATGTTCAAAGTCTGCACAGATGACGTATGGAACTTTCATATTTTTATGAACCACGGACTCTGTCATTATCGGACGATGCAGATTCTCTCTAATTCCCTCACATTAAAAGTCAAGATTGTCAAGCACCTGTTACGTGCTAAATACATGCATATAACGTCGACACGGAAACTTATTTCCAGCATGATTTCTGTGCTGGTAAACCATTTTGTTGAAGATCTTTTATCCATGCATAGCAGTGCCGCTCCTCATGACGATCTAGCAACAACAGATCAACGTTAAACTGCCTACATGAATCTTTGCAGTATATGTGGAGGTGGGGTAGGAGGGTGTCGAATCGACTGAAAGTCAATGTTCCAAACGATCATATTAACGGTTCTGCCAGGGTTCAGTCGCATAGAAAATTGTTACCAAACTTGAGTTCACCCATGTATTTTCCAGGCTGATCTGTATTGTCGCGTGAGGAGAGCAGCGCGGACAAGATCACCTATTCTTAACATCGATTGTGGTTGTATTTCATGTTTGACATTGCTCGCTGTGGAATACAAGCTGGCGTTGGAATATAACTGGATCTGCGGAAAGGTTTCAACGAAGAAACCTTAATATGTACTTCCGCTCTTTGGAAGGAGTCCATCCTGAAGCTCCGCGGGTGTACTCATCAAACTTCTTGATTGTTGAAAACCCTTTATGGATTTTATCATTGCTGGCTCCAGTGTCTTTTCGGTTCAAGATCAGAAAAGGCACCCCTGTTAAAATACCTGTGCGAGATTTTGACACCGTCGTTGGTTCCTTTGCTCTGCGAAGTGCGCGGCATATTTAAGTCCTCAACGAGAACAATGTTTACCTCGAACCTGAGCGTGAGTGACAAAGCCACCGAGTCCTGCAACGTTGATATGATTCCCAGACGCATGTTCGAGAGATGTTCCTCAACGCCTTTTTCTTTGCAAGTATGCGTGTGGGATGATGCAGTATTTGAAAGCCTTGCTGCTACTTAAACTCGGGGACGTTGACTGGTTGATGAGTATACACAACAGCCTCAACGGCATTATTACCTGCGATACGATGATGGTTCAGTTCATCAGCGTGCAATTCTGCCCCGAGTGGTCCCTGACGGAACTTTAATAAGTAACTGCGCGGCCGTTGAACGAAACTGCCTCACAGTCGGAAGCTCGTTCAGGGGAAGTCCTAATAGTGCATGTATGTCGGCTTCTCTTGCACCTCTTGGTATCCTTATTCCACTGTCCAGCACGAATTAAGGCTTGAGTTGATTCACGGAGGGCATAGTCTTATAATAACAGTATCATCTAATTGTTTATTTGGCAATCAATTTTTGTAGTCTCATTGTTACTTTGCCAGGAAAAGAATCCGTAATCGCTCCGATCCTAGATATTATTTCATCGACCTGTGTGTCTTTTCCCTCGACGACATCGTTGTTTTTTTCTCCCAGCAACATCGATAGCATTCACCCCTCCCTATTTTGCTAATGTGAAATCAAAACCATTTTAAAACTACTATCAGTCACCTACTTTTTCTAGTGCAATGACTCTTTCTAGTGTAATTGGTTGTTTCTGATGATTATAATGTACATGACTAGTTTTATCAATGTTACATACATGGTCGCACACACGTGTATAAATCATCAAAACTGATATCTGGCATGGCAATTCCTATGAAATTAACACGCCCACTGACATTAATTTGGATCGGTTTTACATGAGCGATTGTCAATTCACTATTGTTGACCTTAATCTGAAATATTTCTGACAATCTTAGAGAACTATAGGCACATAGAACAAAAATGTTTCAGTCTAATCCGTCCACCACTACAAGTGTCAGGCTCAAGATGCTGTTCTGGGAATTCCACTGCTAATCAATATTGCAGTTTAGCTCTCACACAACAGTTTCAAGGATCTATTTCTCATTACCAAACTTTAATGAAGTTTAGAACTGCAAATCATAGGTTTCATGTTGAATGGGCTAATGCTTCCTATAGCGAAAGATATTGTACAGTCGGTCAGTCTCAATAAATAGGGGATGACCATTACAATCTTCCGTCGTGTTATTATCTTCATTATGAAAGACAAGAATTTGTACCGAACTATTAACTTTCCAGGACAAACGTTTCAAATTGCAGGTTCTTAGATTATGTTTTCCGAAATTTTGAATATGTCTGCATTATGTTATATCACACGCTATATTCATTTTCCCCTATATACCTCATATGCTGTCAACCGTACAGCCTACTTGTAATAAAGTATTGTCTTTTCTTGCCACAGATGTCGATCCTAGTGACTGCAGCGTAAAGAAAAATCGATAGGACAAAAATATTATTTCTTATATCTTGTCCTTGTATGTGTTTATGCTGTTTTAAATAACCACAATTCCTGAATATTTAATAGATCAAATAAGAACTTTCATCAGCACACGTTAAGATACAGCCTGTAACAGCAATAACAAATGCTATACCACTCACAACCTTTACATTTCCTTATCGAACATATGTGTCATTCATCTTCTAGAATCGAAATTATAAATAAAGAAATTCAAAAAAAAAAAAAAAAAAAAAAACCAGATGGAAAGAATCAACTTATGAAGCTGTTTCTGAATTTTTGTACACAAGTAGATGTTCAACAGCTGAAGACAACGATTAAATATATCAATGGGTCAGGCAATTTGGAGGTTTGACTGACGGACATTTTCTTTGATATTATGACTTTTAACTTTAAATAGATATGTGGTCCATTCCTATACACCTCTCTCTCTCTCTCTCTCTCTCTCTCTCTCTCTCTCTCTCTCTCTCTCTCTCTCAGAGGTAGCAATCAAATCATCCTTGAAGTTGTATTTATGTTTGTGCTATGTGTTACAAATGGATGAAGTTGACAACCTTTCTGTAAACACTTTAATTTTCCATAGGCTTTGGATTCAAAACTAAAACATACAACCTGTTTAATTGTAAAGCAATCCAATTATATTTGTTGCTTTTAACAGCAGATAATCTATTTACTATGACGACTTTGTTTCCAACTTCTCACCTTACTATGAGCTTTAGACGATATCACACCGTACTACGCGATTTAGAATGATAGTTTTATGTACCACCACGTATTTCACAGGAGACTATCGACCCTGAGTCTTTTGGTCTTTTATTGTTTGCGTTCTGCAAACACACCGGTTTGTGCACCCAAATGAAAAGAGCCGTTAACGACTCTTAAATTGGCCAGTATACATATATCAGGTTTGGTGACTAGCGTGGCGTAGTTTGCTGTGTAATTGCATCATCTGGTATCTTTTATTCGGTTACGTCTTTGATGTTGACGACCCTAATATCTCCTCAGATCAATGTGTTGTACGCATCTTTAAAACTTCTTGTAGAATAAAGTTTGTTTTTTTTTTCTTATATGAAGAATACTAAAGTGTGAAAGGTAAATATTATAGAATACTGATTTACTTAATGATTGCAAATTAAATCTGAGCTCAAATGTTGTTCATGGAAAGTTTTAAAACCTGTATAAGAGATTATTGACAAATATGATCTTGATTCGTGTGTACTGGAGTTAAATATTACACTGAATAATTCATGTTCTCTTTTCATAAAAAGGGTAAATCATCTAAAAACTGTGATTATGGCAAAGATGATGAAACAAAGAATATCCAGGGATCACCGAAGCAAGCGAAGAAATAAAACTAATAAAGAATTCTAAACAAAATCTAAATTATTATAAAAAATAAAAACCGGCGAATCAAGGATATATATGACAATGGCCAGCTTACGTTCTAATTTGTTTAACTAGAAGCCTGATGTGGTTATGATAAACAAACGGAAAAAAACCCCAACAAAACAAGCAAAACAAAACCGGAAGGATTTGAAGCATTGAGATGAAAAAAATGCAAAACTGTGATGGAATGAAAGATTACGCAAACCTTTAGATATCTCACATCAATGTATAGGCCTTATGCGAGGCATTCTGCCAATAATAAGCCTTAAAATCAGATACATTATACCAATAATAACCCTTCATATCAGATGCATTATGTCAATAATAACCCTTCATATCAGAGGCATTATGCCAATAATAACCCTTCATATTCGAGGCATTATGCCAATAATAACACTTCATATCAGAGGCATTATGCCAATAATAACCCTTCAAAGCAGAATCATTATGGCAAGAATAACTCTTCATATCAGAGGCATTATGCCAATAATAACCATTCAGATCAATAATATGTATTACACGACAACATGTTATTCTTCATTAAAGAACTACATTCCAGGATTAGGTATAATAGTATGGTCTGTAATTAATTTGCATGCATCTTTGGGGTGAGGCAAGGTGAATGCCTGTCACCTTTCTTATTGTCAACGTTTTTACATAATCTTGAAGTATTTATACTTTAATACATTGGTGTGATAAATCCTTCTATTTATTTTATGCTGCAGATATTGTTATATTTTCGAGTTCTCATACATGTCTTCAAAACAGTTTAGACATTTTGGATGGTTATTGCAGTAGATTGATACTTATTTATAGTGACTGGGACCCAGTGTGTCTACAGCGCTTGCATTTACTTATCATTGCCATTTCACATCTGTCTGCGTAGGTTTGAGTCTCGGGCTCGGCTTATATGGGTATGTGAGAAAGATTGCCAGCCAATAGCTTCCAGTGGGTTGGTGGTTCCTACTGGGATTTGTCTGGGTTCTTCCGATACCATTTATACTGTCTGCCATATATAGCCTAGCATGCGCTGAAAAATGGCGTTAAACCCCAAACAACAACATCAACTTACTGTGAGGCGACACTAGAAACATCATCGCAATATTAAATAAATTTGCATACCTTGGCATTGTACATACATATAGTGGATCGTTGCAGCTCCGATTATATTAAGTGGTCAGGCAATATTTTATTTATGGAGTGAATATTTTGAAGAAAAATTTCAAAAGAGTCTTTTAATAAATTAATGTCAAAAATATTATCAAATACTGGTTTAAAATTTCGACATCTCCAGGTGGAAAGTACATAAAATGTTTTTATAATATGATGATGGATGATTAAGTACAATTACCACAAAGGTAAACCGGACTTGTTAAGCCATACGATTGCTCTCTATGCTTGGATTCAGTTAAGTAATTATATTTGTCTGGGTAATTATAAATAAAGAGTGGCTGATTTTTTTCCAAATTGGACGAAAATATTGTATAATTATAATGGAGTTTCTTTCTGCGTAAATATTTACTCGTTTCAGCCTTAAGCTTCTTAGCAGGGGAGCCATGGTTCTCAATGGTTAGCATGCCGGGATTCACGACCAAATGGGTGCAGGTTCGAATACTACCACTGAACCAGTCTGTGTCAGCTACCGTGGTGTGTTCTTGGGCAAGGCACCTTACTCCAATTACCTCGGCACTAAATAACCTACTTGTGTTTCTGTGCCCTAAAACAGCAAAGCCAAACCAAACCATTCTTCTTAGCTCGCTGCTTGTGACGATGTGACGATTAATATTGATACTGCAGATATTTCAAAAATGTACAAGTAGTCAGAATTTTAAAATCTTATCTGCGAGTGAGAAAATGTAAAATTAGAAACTGAGGCAGGTAGGTGGGCAAGATTGTACACACGTAATGAGGAAGGATTATACTTATTCATTATGTAATACATTGGAGTGTCATTTATACAAAGATTAAAGGATTAAGTATTAGAACAGTAGTACGAGAAAAGACCAAGCGTATTTTGTTTTTATTACAATTATACGATACTTGTTTTTATTACAATTATACGATACTTGTTTTTATTACAATTATACGATACTTGTTTTTATTACAATTATACGATACTTGTTTTTATTACAATTATACGATACTTGTTTAAGACTTTTAAACTCAGAAATAATATTCCTACATCTAAACAACTGATGATTGATTAATACGATGATGATGACAATAAATCGATGAAAACGACGATGATGATGCCCTAATACATGTTATTTATATTACAAAATGAATATATATGAATTCTTGATTTCCAGGCTAATCATTCTGTCCTCTTTTATAGAAAAGGTGTGTGTGTGTGTGTGTGTGTGTGTGTGTGTGTGAAAGTATTGTTCATGCATGATTGTCCCTCTTTTCATGCAAATTCGTTGTTTACTTACGAAAATGTATGTACTGTCAATGTATATCATGTTAATATAGGGGACTATACGCAATGTGCACGTGTGTGTATATGCAAGTGTTTGTGTGTATTTTGCTTATGAAGATATCTATAGTATCAGTGTATATTACTGTAATCATGGTAGGATGTCAAAGACATGAAATATTTTATATACGTTGTATAGGCTCGTATGTACTGATTCCCTATCAGACGATAAAAAAAAAAAAAAACAACTATTGTAACGACAGCACCAACAATTCTACCATTATTCTATGCAAAATCAGATAAAATGTCTGTTTGACTAAAATATTTTGTTTCAGCTCACATGTTGTCCTTGTGTGTAATCATACTGCTGTGAAATGGTAACAAGTCCCGAGTATATACCAAGAGATATTCAGACGCACGATTTACGATTCCGCCTGTAATATCAACAACAACTGTTAAACCACTGGCAACCTTTTTCTTATCGAACATATATGTCATCTAGCCTCGACAACCGAAATCATAGAAAGAAAGAAACTGTAAAAAGAGGGAAAGAATCAACTTACGAAGCAGTCTCTGTGAAGTACTGTAGACAAATGGATGGTCGTCAGACGAGGACAACAATTAAATACGTTGAAAATTTGGCTGACCGCCATTTTCTTTGAAATAATGATTTGTAACTTTTAATAGATCATGATATCGAACTTATGTTGGTCATTCCAGAATATTAGTACTTTTCGGTTCTTGTCTAAAGCAAATTTAATAACCGTGTC